>CM026296.1:12363766-12454885 GCA_014851415.1 Cnaphalocrocis medinalis
CCGCCTGCCCTGTGTTTTTTCGAGTGAGTGAGGTTACCGGAGGCCCAATTGGGGGGAGAGGGGGTTAACGGATGGCAGCGCACCTGTAACTCTAGTGGTGTTGGTGTCTATGGGTGGTGGCAATCGCTTACCGGTGATCCGTCTGCTCCTCAGCTACTTATGACACAAAAAAGCTATCATAATTCTCCCAACGAAAGAAATAACATACCTACGCCCAAATCGATGATGAAAAATAAATTTAAATGCAAATTTATACTTATTTTTTATTTATAGAGGTTTCATAGTAAGAGTCATAATCTGATGACATTAACCAGCATTTACAGTCGATAATAAAACGAGCCAGCTGCAAAACCCGGGCAATGTGGTTTTTAAGTTAACTTTCTTTACTGCCGTTATAAAATAAGATTCTGTGACGGAAAAATCCTTAAAACTGTTGACTTAGTATTCTGCTATGAAGCATTAATGAATATAATTTTATCACCTACTAGCTTTTGCCCGCGACTTCGTTCGCGTGGACTTCAGGTTCGTAGAAACCTCAAAAATTTAAGCCTATATGTTATTCTGATGTATAAGCTATATTGTGGTAAAGTTTCATTCAAATCCATTTAGTAGTTTTTACGTGAAAGAGTAACAAACATCCATACATCCATTCATCCATACATACAATGATTTTCAATCTCAGATAGTGGTTTTCAGTCAGTTATAACCAACAAAGGTAAATGTCAATGACTTAAGTAATTAAAAAGCTATCCATCTTACTTTATCTATATGTTTACCAATATTAGCAAGAAAATCAATAGCTTAATTTATGCTAACTTAATTATGTAATCGCATATTCCCATAAGACTAATAATAATAATGGTTTTAAATAAAGACACACTTTTACACTTAAGTACAATCAAACACATGCACATACTAACACACACGCACACACACATACACACACACACATACACACAAACACACACACACTCGCATACAAGCAAATAAATAATATGTAAGCTTTCTTTTTGAACAATTAGTTTATATTATGTTATTGTTTTTCAATAAGTTACCTCATGTTGTTATAGGAGAGCGGATTGTCCTGACACAAGTGTTTCATACGCTTAATAGGAGAATCCAAACTCTGATATTGTTAACCAACTTTTGTCTAATAATAAAAAATTTTTCATTTTTTCATTTTTCATTTTCATTTTCAATAATCCAATAAAAATAATATCATTAAAATAATATTTATTAATAATTTGTCAAAAGTTTTGGGGTAAACATTTCATAAGTTAGCAACACCATTGACATTTGCACTCATTGCACGTCACTTATATGACGTGACCATTGCGGTCTTTGTCTAATCCGAGTGAGCGTCAGTGTTTGCGACTTGCTCGAGCGAGGTAGATATATGTCTATTATGTTTTCTTTCAAATATTTAGTAGTTTCATAGCTCCGTCGTCAAATTTGATTAGTGGCTACGAGATTTTTGACGCGTCTTGATGCGGTTTATTTCTCTAGTTCTATTTAACTCAATGGTTTAAATTATTAGTTTCCAATTAAATTTGGCAGTGAGAAATTTGATGGATAGCGCCATCTAGTTACACTAAAAATCGCGTCGAAATTCCTTTGAAGGAAAAATATGGGCAACCAATCTTATATGAAACCAAACAAGGTTGGGTAAATATCAGGCCCTATTAATAAAAATATTGTATCGTTTCCATCGAATGTTATTAAGTGTAACTTCATCGATGCATCAATGGGTAACAGTGTTGATTGTTCAGATAGTGTCATTCAAAAACCACTAACGCGATTTTGGAAACTTGATGAAGTTAGGCCTGTATGTAATTATTCCCCTGACGAGAAGGCATGTGAATATCATTTTATTAAAAATACAACTCGTTTGGATGATGGGCGTTTCTGTATGAAAATCCCACTAAAACAAGACCCTAATGTTTTAGGTGATTCTTTACCACGCGTTAAACGTTGTTTTCTATCATTAGAACGTAGAAATCAGAATCAATCGTCATTTAATTCTATGTATGCTGATTTATAACTGAATATAAAGATTTAAATCATATGTCCGAATGTAAGTTCAAATGACTCAATGCTAAAGGATCATTTTATACCTCACCATGGCGTTCTACGTGAGAGCAGTACGACCACCAAATGAGGGTCGTATTTAATGCCTAGCAGCCCTACAACTTCGGGCATATCATTTAATGATATTCAGTTAGTAGGGCCCACTGTTCAAGACGATTTGTTGTCGATATTTCTCCGTTTCAGGCAACATAAGTACGTTTTGTCCGCTGATGTGGAGGAAATGTATAGACAAATAGCTGTGCATCCAGATGATAGATATTTACAACAAATTATTTGGCAAGATGATCCTTCACAGCCTCTCAAATTTTATACATTAAACACTGTAACTTATGGAACAGCCAGTGCGCCATTCTTAGCCACTAATTAGGTGTTTAAAGCAAATTGGTTTAGAGTGCAAGGACGATAGCGTTCGCGATATCATTTTAATTTTTACGTTGATGATGTTTTTACTGGTTCTGATGATTTAAACCAGTTTAAGAACATTCAGAAACAATTATCTACTGAACTTTATTCAGCTAGTATGAATCTTAGAAAGTGGAAATCCAATGTGGCCACTTTAATGTCTTTGATAATGACCTGTCGTTAAATATGAATATAGGCGATAAAGAACCTTCTAAAACTTTAGGTCTGAACTGGAAAATGGATAGTGATGATTTGTGCTTTCCAATTAGTCCTACAAATATTTCCGCTAATAGCAAGCGCGAAATGCTTTCGACAATCGCACAAATATTTGACCCATTAGGGCTATTAGCTCCTTACATAATTTTAATGAAAATGCTGTTGCAGCAACTCTGGATGCAAAGACTCGACCGGAGTGATACCACTGCCTCACAGAAAACCGGCGTGAAGCAGCTCCTGTGCTGTGTTTCGCCGAGTGAGTGAGGGTACCGGAGGCCCATCGGGGGGGAAGGGGATAAAAGGTAAGCAGCGCACTTGTGACTCCACTGTGTCCTTGGGCGGCGGCAATTGCTTACCATCAGGTGATCCGCCTGCTCGTCTGCTACCTATCACTTAAAAAAAAAGTTAAAAACTTTTGTGCGCAATCGTGTTGGTGAGATCCTATAATTAACTGGTGATTGTACGTGGAGACATGTTCCAACTAATTAAAATCCCGTCGATTACATTTCTCGCGGAGTAAACGTGCCTTTGCTTCAATCTTTGGATCAGTGGTGGACAGGCCCTGATTTTTTACATTAAGACGAATCACATTGGCCAGGTGTCCAACGACTGTTCATGCGCTACCTGAAACTCAACCTGACGTTTCATTACATTTTAGTGTTGATAATGATAATTCAGAATTCATCGACTTGAATCGGTTTGCAAACCTACAAACTAATTCCGAATACGAACTGTTATTAAGGTGATGTAAGCAATGACTTTCCACCTACAATGGACTTCGCATCTGCGCCTTGTGAACGGACCTTGAAAATTGTGTCTAAGCACACTTTTGATTAGTCGTATGTCAATGATAAACTATGGAGTCACTCTTTTGTTCGCTTTTTTCACCCGAGCGAGATTATGGCAGGTCACTAACTAACTTACGATAGCAGTTTTTTTAGCTTTCCACTACTTACCTACTTCCATGAGATTATGAGAGAGAAGTGGCGCAAGTTAGTTGTAATGGAAAGTTTTCAGGTTCCAGTTTTTCCCATTGATATCATTAAAATAAAATTATTACGCACAAAAAAAAGTAATTTTATTTTCGGAATAACAAACCCTTTTATTTGATAATGGGAAATGCACAAAAAGTAACTATACTCTAAACTGGAATTCAAGACCAAAAAATCTACGACAGATACGTCACTGTCAAATCTGTTAAAGTCATTTATGTCATTTTTAAGTGACGTTTATTATCCGAACCGGAGCAAGAAAACTACAATACCTACTTAAGCACATTTTTGTAAGCTCACTTGCGGCACAATAAAAGCACTTTACAATTATTGTTTATGGCGGTCATAGATACCTATCTACTGCAGGTCTGCGAGCCTAGTGCAATGACCGCCATAAACAATAATTGTAAAGTGCTTTTATAGAAATAAAACATTTATTTATTACTAGTGGCCGCCCGCGATTTCGTCCGCGAGGAAAAGTAACTTTTTACCCCACTTTTAACCCCTTACAACTCCTTTTTCGCAATAAAAAGTAGCCTATGTCCTTTCTCAGGGTCTAGACCATCTGTATACCAAATTTCATTTAAATCCGTTCAGTAGTTTTGGCGTGAAAGAGTAACAGACAGACGAGACAGACAGACAGACAGAGTTACTTTCGCACTTATAATATTAAGTATGGATTATTCAAAAGATATATATACATACTTGGTAAGGGGTGCGTGTTATGGGAATTGCCACTCCACCAATTATCCTTCGACCAGAGGTATCGTTTACAATCTCGTCATAATCTTGGCATAGGGCGGCGGGCATGATTGCAAAATATAGCATATAGGAAGATAAACACATCAACATTTTCATCGTTCTTCTATTGCTCTACAAAAATAAAAAATTATGAGAAGGAGTATTCGCCGCCCCCAACGACGAACGTGGTAATCGAAAAATGACAATTTTACACCAGCAACAATAAACTAAATATCTTAACAACCATCAAACCTATAAAAACATGTTTATGTTTAAAATAATAAAAAAATAACTTTAAACTTAGACAAGAAAATTTGTATAAATGAGATATTTAAGAAAATGTCTATTACTGAATTGTACTATAACGCAAACTAAGTGGTTATTAGACTACGCGATAGTCAGACAGTCTGAAAGTCGTAACTTTACCACGATCTTCGACGGAAATCACAAGATGGTGATGCTGTAGTAATCGTGCACTACGATAATGTTCCGTGAGAAATATGGTGTACTTTCTGATCGTAAAATGTCATTGCAATTGTAGACAACCTCGCTCCCCCGACCCCGGGGGAGCACCCGCCGGGCCCGCCGTGTAGGCGGGCCACCGTCCGGGGAGATGTCGTGGTGCGAGGGCTTCGCGCTATTTGCCCCACGACTTTCTCCCGCGATGGACGATGAGGGAGAGTCCCAGGGGTTTTAGTCGGTAAACCCCCCGCCGTCATGCGGGGGGGAGTCCGACATAACCCGTCCGCCCCCCGGCGGACGGGTATGCGTAACGCATTTCCCCTGGGAAAACAAAAAAAAAAAAAAAAAAAATTGTAGACAACCTATGAACTGTTTTCCCGTTGTTCACCTAGATGGATAGGCTACGGAATTATTATTTTTTTCAATGGTAGGTACCATCCTAAGCCCTTATTTTTCAGTGTACCCTTGGCCCTTGAGGTGTGAATGGAAAATTAATTTTTGTTCGTGGTACCTATTCTTGGCCGTAGAATCCAATGTGTGCAAGAGGACTAGCTTTTCTTGAATTTCAATAAAAAATAAAACAATAATGTACCTCTAATAAAATAAATAAAAAATAAAAAATAAAAAATAAAACAATAAATACTCTGATTCATAATCATGTAATATTAACTGGCAGTTGGTGGGTTGCCGCGTTATCGTAATACAAAAACTAAAACCCAACTACGACAAAAACGACGCTGAAAAGTATAAAACAAGCCTTCCGTTGTCAATTTATGCAATATCACTATGTAGAGATAAATTTTCATGTTTGGAAATCCGCAGTCACACGTAGTCAAAAGGTAGGTATATGTAACGTGTGACTACGCCTTCCAAACATGAAAATTTTTCTCTATATAGTGGAATATTGCATAAATTGACAACGAAGGCTTGTTTTATACTTTTTCAGCGTCGTTTTTTTCGTAGTTGGGTTTTACTTTTTTACTTTTTTTTATTTGTACTATTTTGGTGTCCAAGTGCTAGTATATATATATATTCAAAATGTACAAGTCAAGCGCTTTCAAATGATACCAACACGGCATATTTATCATAACTTTATTTTTTTTACTCCGTATGTTTTGTCCGCATAGAGGGCCCACATTAGATTTTATGAAATTTCATATAGCCTATACCAGCGGACAATCACGACGCTTACAATGATATGTCATTTGTTGAATTCTGATAAGTTTAGAGTTTTTTTTTTTTTTTTTTTTATAGGATAGGGGCAGACGAGCATACGATCACCTGATGTGCGATTACCGTCGCCCATGAACACCTGCAACCTCCAGGGGCTTCACAGGTGCGCTGCCGGCCTTTTAGCGAGTATGCCCTTTTCTTGAAGGTTTGTAGGTCGTAGTGGTCCGAAATACCGCAGTAGCAGTTCGTTCCATATTTTTGTCGTACGCGGCAGAAAGTTCCTGGCAAAGCGCACAGTAGTGGACTGCCAGCCATCCAGATGAAATGGATGGAACTGCTGCCGCGTGGAACGATGTCGAAACGAGGCGGCAGGAATCAAACCGAACAATTCCTCGGAGCACTCCCCATGGTATAAGCGATAGAGAATGCACAAAGACGCAACATCTCTCCGCAGCGCCAAGGGGTCAAGCCGACTAGTGATATCCCGGCAATCGACGATTCGAGACGCTCTCCGCTGGATCCGGTCTAGAGGAAGAAGCTGGTACGCAGGTGCTCCTGCCCAAAGATGAGAGCAGTACTCCATATGCGGCCGGACTTGCGCCTTATATAGCTGAAGGCGATGAGCCGGAGTGAAGTACCGTCTCGATCTATTTAGCACGCCAAGCTTCTTTGAGGCTAATTTAGCCTTGCCCTCTAGATGGCCCGGAATTGGACTTCGCTCGATATGTCGATACCAAGTATACCAATAGTGGCTGAGGCATTTAAGGGGGTGCTCTCAAAATTAGGAAATGCGACCCAAGGAATCTTTTTTGCGGTGAACGCACAAACTTGTGTTTTGCTGGGGTTGAATCGGACCAAGTTAAGTCTACCCCAATCTGAGTTACGTGGAAACAGATGAACATACATACATACATACATACATACATAGCCTGTCAAAATCATAACCCTCCTTTTGCTTTGCCGTAGTCGGGTAAAAATAGTGTCGGTCGTGAGTAATCGAAAAGTTCAATTGCGATTCAATTGCTTTTCATTTTCTTTTCATGACATGAGTTAATATTGAAAATTAAACAAATAAAATAATTGAATCCAAAAACTTGGTTACATAAACTCATTTTCAAAGGAGCTTGAAAAGCAAAGCTAACCATAAAATCATAAACTAAACTCAAATTTTTAATCATGTGAACCTAACTGATAGATGCCATTGTGTCATTCCCATACATTAAATAACCTTTTGAGAGATGCAAAATGTCAAAACTTGTTTGGTTCGCAACTTTATGTAATGTTTTTATATTATTAACTATCGTACCTAAATCAATGAAATTAATTAAAGGTTATGAATAAAATCTTAACATCTAAAATGTTCAATAATAAATTCAATTGTTCGCTCACAATTCAATTATAACAGCACTAGTGCACTTTGGGAGGCAACATTAAAAAAAATAAAGGTCGATTGTAGGTGTCAGTTTATATTGCATGATTATAAATCAGAGTATAGATATGTGTATTTTCTCATGAGCGTACTGTTTTGTCTTATAAGTACCACGCTAACATAAAGTACAAAGAGGTGGTTATATAGAACATTGATATTTTTTGTCTAGCAAAGATACGAATTACGATTATAAGTACTTACCTACCGCCTCCTCTAATTAAATAACATGGCAGCCGATTTCATATCATTTGTATGTATATGACTTCGTCTCATCACCCAGGTAAATTCACCTGGGTGATTAATAAAAGGATATAAAATTTTATTGTAAATCTTATGTCACAGGAAATTCGACATGAAAGTACCAAGGAAATAATAAATTTATAGGAGGTAGGTACTAATAATCGTAAATTGTATCTTTGCTAAGACAAAAAATATCAATGTCTTAATAGTACTACCTTTTAGTACTTTATGTTTATTTATTTATTTAAGGACCACCAACATAAGATACAGCATTAGATTTCTATAATAGTAAACATCATAGTAACTTGTCATTGGTTGACTGCTCTTACAATAGGCCTGTTTCCAATTTTTTTTTCTGATTAGTAATCAAAGAAGCTCTCCAGAGTAGAAACATCGGCAAAAGATTACTCTGTTAGCATGAATATTCTCCGAGATATCACCATTCAAAGATCACATAAAATAAACCTTGTCAAAACGCTCCATACAACGGCCCTGCCACGATGTGACGTCACACGGTGCTAGTTTGTGTTCATCACGGGAGACCTTTGTTCGATAGCTATATTAAATAATGCGTTTATGAAAATGGTTTCAAAAGAAAAGTTGCTCAAAATTGCATGAATTATCTAATTGTATATAATTATTTAGTAAATGTAATACTTTTAAAATCAAGTTACGTATCAAATTTAGATCTAACTTTAATTGACTGATGACAAAAAAATATCAAACTAAATTCTTGTATATAGTTTTTTTTTACCGTTATTTCTCCATTTTATACAAAAAATCTTCCAATCTCTAACCTTGGAAACAAGCCTATTAAAGGTAGCCACAGCATACAATGTGGACTATGTTATTATCATAAAAGTAGTATTTTAACATTGATAATAATAAAAAAAAACATGAAAACAAAATCGAATAGAGATGTGAATATTAACTAACATCACACAGGTATGCAGGTCTCTTTGAAATGACTGAATGGACTAAACGGACTGGGGTATTTCGGAGTGTTTTAAGGGAGATAAGAATTTGGTAGGCTTTGATAGTTTATCTAACTGAGGGATTTTTTTTGATAGATTGTTATACAGGCGAGACAGGCGAGCCACTGGTAAACTACGACCAAGTCGTTTCCTACAGAATTTGTTTTTAAATAAAGCGCAAGGGTATCGCGGTAATCTGAGGGGGATATTAAAGTTGAATTAATTCAATAATATGGGGCTGTCAATTCTTTGATTTAGCAGTTTGTGGAGGTAAGACATGTCCAGGTAGATACGTCGTACAAAGAGAGGATTGAGGCCGAAATGCTTTACTTTACCTGCGTAGGTTGTTACGGTGTTGGGGATTTTGAAACGGTATATTAAATTTCGCAGTAATTTCCTTTGCACTCTTTCAATTCTATTAACATGTACCTGATAACTTGCAGTGCAGCAGTATTCAAGCTTGCTCCTTACATAGCTGTTATAGAGTAGAACTACCGTACTGGACTTTTTAAAAGTTCTTATTGTACTCCTTAGAATAAAGCCTAGAGATTTATTAGCCTCATTTAAAATTTTATCAATATGATCGGAAAACCGTAATCTGTTATCCATTTTGATGCCCAGATCTCTGATGACATTAACTTCTTAAGCGTTTTGCCTGCAATGAGCAATCATTGAGGTAAATGTAGAACTAGAGGAGCTATCGTATGCAAAAGTCATGTTCCATTTTGAATTGTCAATGGAATTGTCAAACTTTAAGTGCAATGCAGCGCTGAAAAATAATTAATCGTCTAAGCATGCGAAATTCACGCAGCGCTATTATATATCGCTTCTAGGATGGAGTTTGTTCGCGAACAAAAGGGCGTAAGCGCCGTGATTTTCATAGCACTTTACGCGTTTTGTTCAACGTACCTAACAAAATGACATTTTGCTGACTAAGCTGCAGATTACAGAAGGGACTATTCGTATCTGGGAGTTTTATATCTAACAAGAATCCTTACGTATTATCAATTTGTGTGTATGTAAGTATTGTTTGATATGATTAAAGAGTACCTACCTACATATGAAAACTTCCTTCAAATGAGACTGATTGTGTCAGTTTACATGTTTTGTTAAATGAAACGAAGAGATACCTTTCAAGTACGGAAATTTTATTCTCCCTATAGGGGCGATGCACGAATTAATAGGTTCAAATAAAAGTCGTAAATACAAATTATACATATTATTTAGTTACCCTTAAACAAAATAAGTTTAGTTAACTTTTGCCGTTTAGATAAATAATTAATATTAAGTAAATATTGCACTTAAAAAATTCCTCGGAGGGTTCAGGTGGGACTCGAACCCACAACCTTCCGCATTAAGCACTGTTACATATAAAATTTTATTTATCATTATTTGGTAGAAATCTATCGATTTGATATTCAATTGATTCGATTCGTAGATTTTCGACTTAGCGTGTCCCATCTCTAATTCAACCTCATCTCTAAACCATGGAGCTGCCATAGCTAAAAAATATTTTGATGAGGATGGATGACAGATGGGAAATTATGTTTTGTAATTCAATTTGTTAATCCAAATTTGTTTTAAATACAAATTTGTATTTCTATAATTTTTCCCCTTTTAAATAACCTTCTTCGTAATTAATTCCCTTTAATTATTCATTTCATTCTTGAACGTCATTGCAATTTTTTCGAGCGGTTAACACCGCGGCCTGACATTGAGCATGACGCGGCCGCTTAGCTTTCTTTTTCCGATTTTCTCCAGGCCCATTCTATGATGTCCGGTTGAGAGACCTCCGTGGGGTTGGCAGTTAGAGACGGACCTCATGCAGCCCTAAATTTCCCCCATCGGTGAGTATTCCGTTCAGGTTGCTTCTATCTAACGTCCCTTGTGGTTAGGGCGGCTGCACGCATGTTGGTTTCCTGTATTTTTCCACATTTTGGCACATAATTCGCTCCCCCTCGCCACGTGGAACCACCACGCGTGCTGTCGCGCAGACGTAGTTTCCCTCTGTCTTCTACGGAGACACCCTTCTAGGATAGGTTCTCTAAGAAGAATCCTTTTCTCCTGATTTGCAGGAGGTCTTTGATTCCCCCGCCACAACGCAGTATGCAAAGGCGTTAGAGAGGTCGTGCAGCCGGGTGACTACCCGGGGATTGGACCGTACCTCCACTCCACACTGAATTATGTCCGCGGGGCTTGCCCGGACATGTCAGTACCCATTTTTTTAATTTACGGCGCCCAACATAATTAGTTATTTAAACAGAGAAAAACAAACTTCCGTTCCCAATTCGCCCAACTCCCTGAGATTGTAAATGCTAGCCGGCACTGTATAATGGTAATTTTAAATTTAAAATCATAGAATGCTTGCATAATTCAAAAATCAATTAACAGTAATAAAACATCTTTTTGTCAAAATAATCTTGTATTTATTTCAGTACCCATTCACCTGTAGATCTCTCTTCTTTTAATTTTTTTAAATTTTTAGTATGTAACAGCACTTACGAAATTCGTCGGCTTAGTAAGGGGTTCGGATGGTGTAAAGTGGATAGCATGTCTGCCCGGTATGCGGAAGGTTGTGGGTTCGAGTCCCACCTGAACCCTCCGAGGAATTTTTTAAGTGCAATATTTACTTAAGAATAAATTGCAAAGAATTGCTATACCAAAAATAAAAATTATTCGTTTAGCAGTTTCAGCTTAACTAGTGGTCAAATATTTGTAATAATGTTTCCACTGGATATTGTATAGTATACCTACAATATTGATGAGACTATCGTCAGCTCATGGCGAGTTAAGCACTTACGAAATTCGTCGGCTTAGTAAGGGGTTCGGATAGCGTAAAGTGGATAGCATGTCTGCCCGGTATGCGGAAGGTTGTGAGTTCGAGTCCCACCTGAACCCTCCGAGGATTTTTTTAAGTGCAATATTTACTTAAGAATAAATTGCAAAAAATTGCTATACCAAAAATAATAATTAATATTATGTCGAGTGACAGTAAAATATCGATTAAAAATTCTTTACAACCAATTCGTCGGCTTAGTAAGGGGTTCGGCTAGTATAATTGGTAGTACAGCCACCCGGACTGTGGAAGGTTGTGGGTTCGAGTCCCACCTGAACCCCCCGAGAATTTTTAAGTGCAATATTTACTTAAGAATAAATTGCAAAGAATTGCTATACCAAAAATAATAATTACCCGTACATTTTCCACCAACTTTTATTATAAAACCATTAACTTAAACGAAACATTTGATATAGCTACCAAACAAAATTTAATAGACGCGCACACAGAACTTTGAGTTGTGACGTCACAATTCAATAGCCATTTGTATTAGAGCGATTTTGGGCTTGCCCAAAATATGTGCTCTTAAAGTTGTGATATCCTTATTTTTGGTTGGTTGTGATTACCTGAGGGTAATTCAAATGAGATTCAAGTGATTCTTTCAACAATGTTTCTTAAATTGAGGCGTCTTTTGATTAAACACATAAAAAATTTAGTCAAATAGGTACCCAATTGGGCAACACTGAGCATTGAATATAAATCTATTTTGGATTCAAAAACTATAAAATACAATGAAATATTGAAAACTTACCTGTGAAAAGTGATAATTTGATTCTTATTATCACTTTAATTTCTATTGTGACACGATTTAACCGCACAAACCGTCATAATTATTTTTATTTCGGGAGACACGTTCGCGTCGCTGTGACATATGATACTAAGGAGCGAGTTGGTTGGTACGTTTCGCCAATTTGGGTACCTATTACACAGCTTCAAATTGTGTGGACGCATTAGGTTTCTATAGTTATATTCTAAGCATAAGACGTTATACATAATATACCTAACAAGAAGTTACTTGTTACTGTAAAAACTCGAACTACGGAAAATCTTAAGATTTAGTGTAAATCTTGGTCGACATGAGGTGTATGTTACTACTGGATTGTATGTATTTTACAGATCTTCTTTTGTCTTGAAGATTTGTCTAATGCAAACAATATTGGTGGCATTTCAGGTGACGATGTGGTTCCGGGTGACGGTAAAGCCGCTGCTAGTTCGGGCGAGGACGCGCCGATGTCAGGAGAGGCTGTGTAAGCAAAGAGCTCCGCATCTATGCTGAGTCAGGAGTAGCCGAGGCGGCCTGGCAACGCTAGCACTTACGAAATTCGTCGGCTTAGTAAGGGGTTCGGATAGTGTAAAGTGGATAGCATGTCTGCCCGGTATGCGGAAGGTTGTGAGTTCGAGTCCCACCTGAACCCTCCGAGGATTTTTTTAAGTGCAATATTTACTTAAGAATAAATTGCAAAAAATTGCTATACCAAAAATAATAATTAATATTATGTCGAGTGACAGTAAAATATCGATTAAAAATTCTTTACAACCAATTCGTCGGCTTAGTAAGGGGTTCGGCTAGTATAATTGGTAGTACAGCCACCCGGACTGTGGAAGGTTGTGGGTTCGAGTCCCACCTGAACCCCCCGAGAATTTTTAAGTGCAATATTTACTTAAGAATAAATTGCAAAGAATTGCTATACCAAAAATAATAATTACCCGTACATTTTCCACCAACTTTTATTATAAAACCATTAACTTAAACGAAACATTTGATATAGCTACCAAACAAAATTTAATAGACGCGCACACAGAACTTTGAGTTGTGACGTCACAATTCAATAGCCATTGTATTAGAGCGATTTTGGGCTTGCCCAAAATATGTGCTCTTAAAGTTGTGATATCCTTATTTTTGGTTGGTTGTGATTACCTGAGGGTAATTCAAATGAGATTCAAGTGATTCTTTCAACAATGTTTCTTAAATTGAGGCGTCTTTTGATTAAACACATAAAAATTTTAGTCAAATAGGTACCCAATTGGGCAACACTGAGCATTGAATATAAATCTATTTTGGATTCAAAAACTATAAAATACAATGAAATATTGAAAACTTACCTGTGAAAAGTGATAATTTGATTCTTATTATCGGGCGCGGGAGTTGGTCGGCGGACCAATTTAGGGACTGCGGCGTGACGGTTCTGCGTTAAGATTATTAGGACGAATCGGTGGTCTATTTTAGAAATAAAATAATTTTCAGCTTAGTGGTTTTCTTTTATTTTTCACTTCTGATACTTCTTCTTAACAATATTTTAGGATAGTATTGGTGAAGCAAGGATACCAGGTTGTTAGTGTAACTTCTTCAATTTAATAATAATCTTCGTAATTGTCTTCACATCTTTTGTCTTCCGCGGCCATTCGTCTTCCATCTTACTCTCACACGTCATCCCAATTCAAACATCGTTCTCTTACACGTTCCATATCATGCATCTACCGATCACCCATCCCACACTCGGCCATTCTACATTCAGTATGCCCTCATACTGCTCTCCTCTCATACATCCTCCATACACTTTAAAACCTGTTTATAACTTTATAAAACACATCTTAATAAAAACACCACTATAAAAATACGCATCAAAAAATGTCTCCTTCTGTTTATAATTCCAGAGGATCTCATCTTTTACTGCCAACTGCTTAAACTTAACTCTACGCTACCTACTAGCGGCTGGTGTCTTCTTTAGCTTCTGCCTGCCCCTCCTCTTTGTCCTGCAGATCGTCCTACCAACATTGCAATCATTTAACATTGATGACACCATCTTGTATATTTTAGATTGCGAACTTCTTTGAGCCTTTCCGATCAAAACTTCTTTGCCGTTATTTTTCTTTATTTCGCTGTCACTCCTGTCATCGGCCTTCGTTGGCAAAAGCTTGTCATTGATGTCATCGGTCATCACAACGTCCCGATAATGACTTCGTTCAGTATTTCTATCTTTCGGCTGCTGTTCCAGTTCCACATTCATGCTCTCCTTGGATTCTTCACCTAACTCACTTCTCGACTCAGATAGCTGTTCAGTCATGCTCACTTCTGGCTCCTCGTGCAAACATCCATCATCATCTACATCCTCGCAGGTCTTACAACACTCATTCACATCCATTCTCACATCACTCACTTTCTTGTTTTTCGTCATAAAATCCGCATCTTTCACTCTCGTAAACGTAATGTATTTCTTCTTTCTTTCTTTCCAAACATCTCCATTCACAACACCGCCAAACTCATCGATCAATATCCTCTTCAAATCTTCATTGGTGTTAAAATCTTCACAGCGAGCCACGGTCGCTGCAACTTCCGCTAAAGCGCGTTTTGCAATTAACATTTGGCGCAGATCCGACCAACCTTCCTTCGAACCGCACACCTCCAGTTGCCGTAGCCATCGCCGTACGACTCAATGTCCATTGAAGCGCCGACAGCTTACATGGAACAGCGCATGTTGAGCGCTATCATCGCCCATCATCATATTGATGGGCGATGATAGCGCTTATCTTTTCGTCTTCATAAACGTCGCAACACCATCGATCGTCTTTTTTTTACTTCGTTGCCTTTACTTCGTTGTCACCTCGGGACTGTCTAGGTCCATCCCGGAGGGCCCCAAAAATGTAGGATAGTGGGGAAAGGAAACCAGGTTGTTAGTATAACTTCTTCAATTTAACAATAATCTTCTTAACCCTAGACAACTAAACTATATTTACGGTTACATAGTGTAACTAAACATTCGTCGAGCGGACTACGCAAATAAAAATACAAAATATTACGAAAATATGTATTAAACTAAGAATTTTTTATCATCAGAAGAAACATGTGTCGTTTAATTACGAAATTATACCAGAATATTAATAAAAAAACTATGCAATACAGCGACAACATATGCCAATATTATTAGGCCCGCAAATAGCTTGTTTGCATTTCATGCAAAGGTGTTTCGTCATCCTACGAGTTTTAGACGGACAAAGGTAGCAAATTTTACGCACGTTTGACACAGTAGGAACAGGGGCTTCAAATTTAGAAGACTCCCCTAATATCTTGTATAATAAGTAAAACTTAAATATTTCACGTTACATTTTCCAAACGTACGAGTACGTAGTAACTAAACATTCGTCGAGCGGACGACGAAATCACTGTAACTCCTGTTCTAATTATTATGTGACCTTGAGTTTGTCACAGGATGCACTGTTTGACAAATCAGGAAGGTAGAAAAAGTGTCGGGATCGGAGGGCGCGGGCAAATAGGTAAACAACAATTTCGCAGAACCTAGGTTATCTAGGGTTAACGTCTTCACATCTTTCGTCTTCCGTGGCCATTCGTCTTTAATCTCACTATCACCTCACTCTCTTCTAATAAAATTCAAACATCGTTCTCTTACACGTTCCATATCATGCATCTACCGATCACCCATCCCACAATGTGTTATAATTAATGTATTTAGAACATATTTATTTACTTATTTATTGAAAATTTTCAGCTCGCTGAATATAATATATTCAACAAAATTAATAAAAAAAGAGCTTCTCGTCGTTTTTAATCTTAAACAACTTGTGGCACTACTCCAGAAGTAGCGGTCAAGCTTAGAATAATAAATTATTCTAAGGGTCAAAGCTTATCCTTATCAGCTGATTACTCACTAGTGATGTGCGATTTGAAATGGATTTCACGAGGAATCGGATTTCAATTAACTATTAATAATCGTAATATTAGCTAAGAAGGTTAAAAACTATGATATAAGATTTGTAAATGAATGAATGAATGAAGATACTTTTTATTGCACACAAAACAGAGGTAAAAAACTTAAAATCTAGTTATTAAAGTATGTCAGAATCGTTTCATTTTGGCACATTGAGGTATATGTATACCTCAATGTTCTGGCATAATTAACATTTTTGTTACAATCTGTATGTAGATGTATAATATTTTCCCTAAGAGTGACTGTATTTAATGCGAACAAAGAAATATATAAACAGACCCGAACGTGTCTCGCGAAATAAAAATATTTTTTACATATTGTGCTGTTAAATCGTTTCACAGTAGAAATTAAAGGGAGAATAAGAATAATAATATTATCACTTTTCACAAGTAAGCTTTCAATATTTCATTGTATCTTGTAGTTTTTGAATCCAAAATAGAAACGTTTATTTACAATGTTCAGTGTTGCCCAATAGGGATTTTTTTCCCATTTTTACTGACTTTTATCCAGCTAATTAATTTTTAAAACAATTGCTAATAGTTTTCTTTATGTAGGTACCTACGACATACTGTCGTCTGGGGGGCATTTCTTGTGCGCTCGACATTGAAGTCGAATTACCATAATAATTAGATACCGTTGAATATTTATAACGAAGATGTATTTGGGGATCATAACACATAACATAATATAGGAATTGTGTAGTTCAGTTAATATTGACCACTCATTACGGTTAAAACAATAAGATGATCTGACAATCAACATATAATGAACTTGTGTCCTTTATATCAATTTGACCACACTCGACACTACAATCTTTATGAAGCTGACTGTACCTACTACGTTTCTTCCGGCCATATCCTATAACGAAAAGGTACTTAAATAATTATTTTATGTTACTTTGCTCCAAATCTTCATTGACGTAAAATCTGTTTTGTACGGAACCGTTTTCGGTAATTGAATCATGATCTTGGTTTTGACTATCATTAGAGATTTGAATGCTTCTTGATGACGTTGTTATTTCCTCATAATATTGTCTTTTCACTTCTCTTCTATAAGTCCCACTGCGTTTGAATCTTTTCCAAGCCTCTAAATCCATTTTACGTAATTTATAAAAATATTCTTTGTCGCATTAATTGCGCTTAACGAAAATGTCAATATTATTGTATAAGAGCGATGGAAGTGCCGTTACAAAATTTAATTATCATTTAAAAGCGTAACTAGCCTACCTTTATACACCATTACTGTGTTTTAAAAGAGAAAGGATCTCCGTTATAACACTATGGCGTAATTTCAATAGTCATGAAAAAAATTATTGTTCTGAAAAAGTGTCTTTGTACCTTGTTTATCACTACGACTATAACGGGCATTGCGGGCAATTTAGCTAGGTACATAAATGTATTTTGTAACTCGGCTATATCACCATATCATTCTGTAGTAGATTTTTTATGTCCACTATAGTCCTACGTCCTGTAACAATGATCTAAAAATCCACAATATCACAATATCGCCTTATACTTGACTTTTCATCGCTACTATAACGAAAAGTCCCATTGTTGTTCCTTGAAAACCTTTATAGCGTAAATCAGGTGTATTACGGCCACCATAAACACTGTTACAAAGTTATAGTGTTGTGTACTAGCGATATTGGCCTATAACAGCTATAAAAAGTTACGAAGTAAACATTTACATCAATTCCTTATAGGTAGTTTTTGCTGTATAAGCTTATACAGCCAAATAGTGTTGTCAAATGCTTTTACACAAAAACCGGTCACCACCAAAACCTTTATACATCGTTTACTCGGCTTTTTTGAGTTATAATGTTTGATTAGATCGCTAAAATGCTACTTGGGTAGAATCTAGACTATCCTTCTATTAGTGTTGAAATTCTAAGACCAACGGACCAAAACAAAATATGTAATTGTAAGCACTCACCACACTGAAATAATTAATAGTTATCCATTTATATGAAAACGTTATTGTAAATATTGTAAAACAATATAATTATAAACATCAGAATAAAAAATCTGTAAAATTCCACTAAATTGGTGTTTACATAATGTCAACAAATTCAAAAACTAATTTTGAATTGACTATTCCAAATTCCACGCCTGTGCATAGAGTAACATAAAATAGGTACTTGTCAGTCTCAGTATCATAGAGCTAATATCTTTTCCAAAGAGATAATAATTATTCTCGACCTATATTCAAATCGTGAATGTAGGGTGACCATGATAACATTGAATTTATCTTCAGGTTTCGAACTAGTAGTTGTTTGGAGCAATAAAAAGAGCCTTCGATTGTTTCAAATGGACTGTAATAAAATAACTTATGTAATAATTTAATGCATATTATTATTAAGGTAATAATTATGAGTTAATCGATTAGTTAACATTTACAATAATATATAAAATTGTTGACTTTTGATTAATGGCGTCGCGGAAGAGAAGAGAATCTGAATCAATGTAGCCAACCTAAATAAAATACAATAGGTCTCGGTGCTGAGGTTTGCATCCCACACAGATGCTCCTGTAGCAACACTGTTACCGCTTTGGGGCACCACGGGCTCTCGTGTGTACGTAGTGCCGGCCGTTTCTCTAGGCATTCTTCTTTGAATGACATTATCCGTCGGTCGCTTGCCACCATCAATGTGCCGGCAAACCTGGAGCCGAACGACATTTCACGTGATGATGGCAAGAGGCCAGACGGAATGTCTCTCATCCCTTGGAGGATGGGACGTGCCCTGGTGTGGGACGCTACATGCGTTGATACCCTGGCACCTTCCCATCTTCCCGGGACTATGAGGAGTGCCGGAGCCGCGGCCGAAGCTGCAGAGAAACTGAAAGTTGCGAAGTATAGGCATCTATCCGGTACCTACCACTTCGTAGCTTTCGGTGTCGAAACACTGGGCCCGTTGGGTCCCGATGCACTCTCTTTCTTCCGAGACTTAACTAAGCGCTTAGGTACTTGAAGTCACGGGAGATCCAAAAGCTGGCAGCTACTTCGCCCAGCGAATTTCCATCGCTATCCAACGAGGTAATGCTGCCAGCATTTTGGGAACATTGCCACAGGGGCCTACTCTGTTTTAACCTTTTTCTTTTTTTGGTAGGTAGTTTATTTTAGCTTTAGATTATAGTTACTGTTTTTTCTTTTGTGCTTCCTTACTTTGTCCAATAGGGTATAATATACTTATAATCGATACCTATAGTAAAAAATATACCTTACCAAAAAATTGGTAAGTAAGAACCAATAGTCAACATTTTCAGTTCAAAATATATCGTCTAGCTGGTTGTGTAAGCATTCAAAGTTTCATTCATGGGCAAGTCCATTTTTAAATCGTAGTTTCCTTTTTAAATCCTTCATACTATAAAATTCGCGGTCTGGTCGTATAATAAGCTATATCCATATAAGTAGATACATTGAAGTTATAGGTAGTTTATATGTGTATATTATTCCAATATTTTTAGTTCAAAGATTAATTAGTAGATGTCGCTGTCCACCGATAGCACAAAATAAAGATGACACAGAAGTCTGACTTAGCCTTGATTTTGAATTTAGAAGACTTCGTTGACATATGCTAGGGTTGTTGCCTGGCATGAGTACATGTACCTGGCCTCTACCACAGACCTCGACAGTTCGACAATCTTATGTCATAAGTTAGGATTAATGTGGTCGAAAAGGCCGTTAGTGCGCATGCGTGTATTTTAGCTCTTAGTGGGCAATCAGTGGCTGATTAGGTACCTACTCTATAGCCAAATATAAGTTACTCTATGTTGCATTACGCGGATTGACGTCATTCAAGACGCCATGACAGTCTTGGCCTTTTACGATGTCAATTATAAGTTCATTTCTAAAAAAATACGAAAAAGGCCTATTTTTCTAAAAATAATATATATTTGGGGTAGACTGGATACCAATCCATAATTTTAAACGAATTCCCAAATTTTGTCAACTAGCCTATTATGTCAATTTTATTTTTACTTTTCATTGTTTTAACGTGAGTAGTGAACAACAAACACATAACCTTAAAGCACAGAGTACTTTTATATCCTTAAGGTTTATGCCTACATAGTAGATGACATGATGACTCTCATGTCCCGCAGGAGACGTCCGCACAGGACCCAGTCGTAGCCGATGTTCCAGAGGAGGGGTCCAAGAACGGACCCCTGGGGAACACCGGCCTCCACTCTGCGGCGCTGGATGTGGCCATTTCTGTCGGAGTACACTACGACACGCTCGTCCAGGTAGTCTTTAATGAGGACTACCAAGTAGGAAGGCACTCCGAAGAACCGGAGCGATTCAATAATGGTCGCGTGGGGGAGGGTGTTAAAAGCGTTGAGGATGTCTAGAGACACCGCAACAACACCCTTACTCTCCCCCGCAGCCTCCTCCACCTCCCTCCTGAGGCGCTTCAGGGCGTCGATCGTAGGATCGACCCGCCCTGAAGCCGTACTGGGCCCCGGAAAGATTGGGGCCCACCTCCTCGAGGTGTGTGATGTGGCGGGCAGCTATAATGCGCTCGAACAGCTTGCCCACCTCATTCAAGGAGGACTATAGGCTTGTAGGCCGACGGTGAGTCCGCCGGCCTACTCACCTTTTGAAGCAGGACCAACATGCCCTGCTTCCACACCTCGGCGAACCTCCCGACCGCTAAGCAGCGGTCGAAGAGGTTCGTCAGGAAGATGCTGCCTAGCACTACCACGGTCTATGTGTTTTAATAACGACAGTATGAGAGTACATATTTCAAATAGTTTTTAAGGAATATGTACCGCATTCAAATTAAGATAATGCTCAGTGGTCGTGTTGGATACCATCACACCAAGGCAACGGCACTTTTCGCCGACTCTCGCGGAACGGCCATGATTGAATTAATAATGTGCCTCTGAGTGTAGTACACATGGTCTATTTGATTATTTCGTTGAACCAAACGTACGTAACGTGTAATCAAAATCACACAATCAATAATCCTCCTGATGGTCACGAAAAGCATCAGTAAGGGTTAAGTTAGTTTCCCTCCAGGCCCAATGTATTTTTCCACCCCCTTTACTTGGGTTCGATAATGACGCGTTACCAGGGGCGGATCCAGACCTCAAAAATGGTTGTGGGCATCTAAGGATTTTCAGACTTGGGGCATCGTCGAAGGGCGGTCATAGCGGCTCGTGCCCCTCTAGCTACGCCCATAGTTGTGGGTACATCCTCCCCCGCCAATCCCCCTCTCCCTCTTTTAGACTGGAAACTGCTGATCCTAAGTTGATAGAAGAAAGTATGACGTCTCAAGTAAATTTAAGGTTGTGGGCATGCCCACAGTGCCCACAACGGTGGATCCGCCCTTGCGCGTTACGTTTAAGAACTAAGTACAATAATGACTACATGACGTTGGATGATTTTTATTTATTATGGTTAGAATGAGTAATAGATGATTCTCTCCCCCATTCACAGGATCACAGGATGAACGGTCTTAGTAGATGTAACGCAAGCGCGCACTCATCGGGTCTGAAACAGGCTTCTTATGAAATACTGTACTCCTTTTATGAAATGGTGATACATTTTCACCAATAGCGGCTGTCTAGGTCTGAATATGTAAGCAAGATAAGCTGCACAAATCGTTCCCAGGATCTGTAAAAAAATTGGAAATACTTAATATTTTTACCTACGGATTCTTTATTTCTACATATGTATATTATTTGGCAATTTCTTATTTTGTACCGAATTGATCATTCGTTTATAACAATGACATTCCACCTACAATGGACTTCGCATCTGCGCCTTGTAAATGGAACTTGAAAATTATGCCTAGGCATACTTTTGATTAGTCGTGTGTCAATGATAACTATGGAGTCGCTCTTTTATTAGTTTTTTTCACCCGAGCGAGATTATGGCAGGTTACTTACTAATTTACGATAACTGTTTTTTTTAGCTTTCCACTACCTACTTCCATGAGATTATGAGAGAGAAGTGGCGCAAGTTAGTTGTAATGGAAAGTTTTCAGGTTCCAGTTTTTCCCATTGATATCATTAAAATAAAATTATGTCGCACAAAAAAAGTAATTTTATTTTATTTACCTATACACGGTGTATCTGTGAACATTTACATCCCTTTAACCACGTGTTCTATCATACCATTCTGACATTTATTTATTTATTGAGTACAGCCACATGACACATTTAATATGTACAAACACGGTTCTTAATAATTAAACTTATCAGTTCTGATATGCACCACAATAACGGCGTACATAACACTTACAATAATACGTGCTGATATTTAATATTATACATACATAACAAACAACTTTATGTGGAAATAAGAGCTGCGAAAGTCCATCAGGCTAGATGCCTGATAGATATTCTGCAACCAGCAATTTAAAATTTGGAAAAACTATTGCCAAAAAATGTCCAAGTCAGGGCTTGAAGCGCTGATGCTATTGTACCTCGAGCAAATTCGCGCCAATGGAGACTGACTACCCAGATTGGTTCTGGCAAAGGGTATAGCGAATAACTTGGCAACTCGCTGTCTGGGATACCTATGAGGGACTGCAAGAGATAATCGCATTATTAAATCGGTGCAATGGAGATGACCATTTAAGGTTTTATACAGGAAACACATGTCCATTAGCAGACGTCTATTGCGGAGACTGACCATATTGAATTCTTTTAGGCGTTCACAATATGGTTCATTTCAACATTTGTTCAACAACTTTTCCAAATTCTTCGAAAAATTTTTTGACTCCCCATAAAAAATTACCAAGTCATGTGACCGACTTTGTATGGAAAGATGAAAAATTTTTATGCGAATTTTCAAAAGTCATAGCACAAATGTTGTTCAGAATGGTTGGTAGAACACGTGGCTAAAGGGATGTAAACGTTCACAGATACAGCCTGTATATACATATAAAAATATAATTAAATTCAAATGAGTGCACGCAAACCTATAAAATACCTATAGTAGATGAAATAAATAATAAGCGTTGCGACTCCGTGTATTCCTTGCTCTGAACTTTTCCGTAAATCACCTTATGCAGCTTCGATTGACACGTAGTTATACATTACTGCTTTAACTGTCAAGATGTTACACATGCAGGTTTGTAAACAGCAGTGTATACCACATATTAGTTG
Organism: Cnaphalocrocis medinalis; assembly: GCA_014851415.1. Classification (NCBI taxonomy): domain Eukaryota; kingdom Metazoa; phylum Arthropoda; class Insecta; order Lepidoptera; family Crambidae; genus Cnaphalocrocis; species Cnaphalocrocis medinalis. Next base: position 12,387,156 of record CM026296.1, read on the forward strand.
AAGCATAATAAGGTGAAATTTGGAGCATGTGCCATCTTCGCGCTTGGTTATTGTATGGCGCGCTATGTCCATTGTAGGTGGAATGTCATTGGTTTATAAGATAAAAAGAAAACCGGCCAAGTGTGAGTCGAGTCGCTCATGAAAGGTCAATAACATTTATTATTTTCCTAACGTGAATTGATTGAAAGAAAATAGATAGATATTATATTCTTTATTGCACAGAAATAGAATACATGAGTAAAACAACATCGATAAACAGTACAACAAGGCGGTCTTATCGCTTGTAGCGATTTCATCCTTTAGGTAGAGGAGAGAAAACAGCGTATTGGCAATGATGTAAGGCAGTGCAGAGAAATTGCTGAATGAAATTAAGAAGTACAGATACTTAGATTCTACATTTTTTTTATATGATAGGTGGCAGACGAGCAGGCGGATCACCTGATGGTAAGCAATTGCCGCCGCCCATGGACACCTGCAACATCAGTGGAGTTACAAGTGCGCCGCCAACCTTTTATCCCCTTCCCCCCAGGTGGGCCTCCGGTACCCTCACTCACTCGACGAAACACAGTACTGGAGCTGCTTCACGCCGGTTTTCTGTGAGGCAGTGGTATCACTTCGGTCGAGCCGGCCCATTCATGCCGAAGCGTGGCGTACTAAGCACTAGATCTCGTTTAAAGATTAGTTTAATGAGACTGAATGACGAGCTTTTTTTAGTAACGATGGGCAAATGCCGCCGGCGGCGATGGCGGCTCCTTCTGAGCCCTCCTGATTCGAGCTATAAAATTTGCTGTCTCCCTATTTGGTGCGCCTACGCGTATTATCGCAGACCAAGGACGCAGCTTTGCGAGCCGCGAATTTCGCGAGTTCTGTGATTCGTCCAACATACAATATGCTCACTATTGCTCACGGCTGTCGAGTCAGGTAAAAGGTCATGGCAAGAAGCCCTTCCTGTGAAGCTAGCTCTTAACTGGGGGTTATTCCACTAATCCCCATTGACAATCCCCATTAATGGGGATTTGTAAACTCGTTGTAAAATTTTGTCCACAAATCCCCATTATCAACTCGATTGGCATTCAATGGGGATTGGCGATTGATGGGTGGACAAGATTTTACAACGAGTTTACAAATCCCCATTAATGGGGATTATTATCAATGGGGATTAGTGGAATATAACCGCATTACGAAGGCAAGCCCTTTAGAACTTCTCATAGGTAAAGTAGCAAGACCACTAGATCTGGTAACAGCGGTTGACGAAGAGCCGGTTGATCTCGACCAAATTCGTAACAACGCTTCTGAGAATATTCAGTCCAATGCTCAATACAACAAAACACGCTTTGACTTAGGTAAAGCGAAGCTGCTTAAATTTTCAGTAGGAGACTTTGTTTTGTTACAAAATGAGGAACGAAACCAGACAAAATTAGATCCGAAATACAAGGGACCGTTTCAAGTCACTGAGTTATTGGATAGTGATCGTTACAATGTCATGTTAAAGGCGTTAGATTCTAAAAGGACATACAAGTACGCCCACGACAGGCTGAGGATCCCTGAAGGTCAGTTGATTGTAGAAGAGTTGGTTGATCATAGTGAGGATCATTTATCTGAAGGCCCTGGCACATCGCGTGATTAAGTTCTCCTGATTACTTGAGCGCTCGATGGAGGTACTCGCAGGGAAAATGCTCGATGGAGGCACATTGTCTCAAAGCTCAATGAAGGCATTGTTAGCATAACGCTCGAGGTAGGCGTTTGGCTTGCGTTGTTAAGGGCATGACGAGAACATAATGCTCGATGGAGGCGTTATGTGTCTTGGGTGACTGCCTATTAATCACGATATGTGTCCAGTTGTGTAGTGATGAGTGTTAAGATTTAATTCAAGGTCTGAAACTTCAGATATTCTTCAAGGTTGATTTACTAGAACAGTGTGTCCAGTGTAGTTACTATGTTGTCAGTGTACCTAGTTTGTGTTCAATGTACATTTGCCAGCCGGGCCCCAGCCTGCACGGGCCCCCCCACAAGCCTGGGTTGAGAGGCATGCGGCAACCTCACTCAGCACAGGGGGGGGGGCCCGCGCAGCGTGCCCCCTGTGCTACGGTTGCCCGCGTGCATGTCTCGTAAACTATGCGTCTTACAAAAAATTTGAAAGACAAAACAATTATGACTTGACGAATTTTTTGTAAGATGCATAGTTTACGAGATATCGCGAAAAAAGTGTTTTCACCCCTTTTTTCAAGATGGCGGCCGGGGGACCTGGGTGGCGACCCCACAAACTTGAGATTAAGCTTCTATTGACCCCCACACATGTCCCAAAAATAAAATTGCATCCTGTAATAAATGCAATACTCTGTCCTTAAATTGTAGGTAACATTTCAATGGGCTAAAATTGCCGGAAAATTATGGGAGTTTTATTTCGCTTTATTTTATGTAAGTAATATAGTGGTTATTATTATTATCAATAATAATAGTGTTTATTCCGCCGTTTATAAAATAAACTAAAGCAAGAAACCCTACAGGAATCGGTCATGATTTCGAAGGACTGAGACATTTTTGCTGTTGTAAAGTCGCGGCAAAAACGCGTAAAATTCGCACGTACACCACCTTATATGTTGCATATTGTGTAATTCTCCAAAGTCTTCTTACAACAGCTTGGAAGGAGTCCGGGGGTCCAAAGTCTTCTTACAACAGCTTGGAAGGAGCCACCTGTCGAAGTTGACCAAAACAAATGGAGAAGTCGTCACGTCAAAGCCAGAGATGCTTGGAGGAGATCGAGGCAGCTCTTGGGCAACTTAAAAATGGAAAAGCCCCGGGAGAAGACGGAGTCACAACCGAGCTTCTAAAAGCTGCCGGCAAGCCGGTGCTGAAGGAACTTCGGCGTATATTTAACTCGGTTCTTTTCTCCGGGAGAACTCCTAGGGCGTGGCAGCGGAGCTTGGTCGTGTTGTTCTTCAAGAAAGGCGACAAAACCTTACTGGAGAACTATCGAACAATTTCACTCTTAAGTCACGTCTATAAATTGTTCTCAAGAGTCATTTCGAATCGCCTTACACGAAGACTTGACGAAGCTCAACCTGCAGAGCAGGCCGGGTTCCGACGGAGTTATAGCACCATAGACCATATTCACACAGTGAGACAGGTTATACAGAAGACCAAAGAGTATAACCAGCCCCTGTGCATGGCGTTTGTGGACTATGAAAAAGCTTTTGACTCCGTCGAGACCTGGTCTGTTCTCGAGACCTTGCAGAGGTGCCAAGTCGATTGGCGATATATCGAGGTGTTGAAGTGTCTATATGATGCCGCTAATATGTCCGTAGTAATCCAGAATGGCCAAACCGAGCCTGTCCTGCTGCGACGTGGTGTGAGACAAGGAGATGTTATATCTCCGAAACTCTTCTCCGCTGCGCTGCAGGACATGTTCGAAACGCTAAACTGGAAAGAGCGCGGAATCAATATTAATGGCGAGTACATGTCACACCTACGATTCGCAGACGACATCGTCATCTTGGCGGAAACCTTACAGGACCTACAGGAGATGGTGAGCAGCCTGGCTGAATCTTCTAAACACATCGGTCTTCGGATGAACTTGGATAAAACCAAGGTCATGTTCAACGAGCTCGTTGATCCGGGACCGGTCGCTGTTAATGGAGTACCTCTGGAAGTTGTCCAGGAATAAGTCTATCTAGGACAAACGCTCCAATTAGGCAAAAACAACTCGAGAGAGAAGCCAATAGAAGAATTCAGCTAGGCTGGGCAGCATTTGGTAGGCTTCGTCAAGTCTTCTCGTCACCCATCCCTCAAAGTCTAAGTCGAAAGTCTTCGACCAGTGCGTCCTTCCGGTCATGACTTACGGTGCCGAGACGTGGACACTCACGGCTGGACTAATCCAGCGGTTCAAAGTCGCTCAAAGAGCTATGGAAAGGGCTATGCTCGGAGTATCTTTGAAGGACCGCATCAGAAATGATGTAATCCGACAGAGAACCAGAGTCACCGACATAGCCCACCGAATTAGCAAACTGAAGTGGCAGTGGGCTGGTCACATTAGCCGCAGAACTGACAACCGTTGGAGCCATAAAGTCCTTGAGTGGAGACCGCGACTCGGCAAACGTAGTGTTGGACGCCCTGCTACAAGATGGGATGACGACATTCGAAGGCTGGCTGGAGTAAGCTGGATGAGAGTGGCCGAAAATCGGGAGCGGTGGCGTGCATTAGGGGACACCTATGTCCAGCAGTGGACGAGCGTGGGTTGCTGATGATGTGTAATTCTCACAATTTCATTCACGCAAGTGACTTGTGAGAGACGATTTTCAGCATTGAAGCGCATTAAAACGAGACTTCGTTCTTTACTGGGGCAAAAACTGTTGGATTCGTTGATTATATTAAATACAGAATCGGATCTAATCAAGGATGACGAAAACAACAGCTTTTACGATCGAGTCATTCTTAGCTGAAAGTTCTCCTCTTTTAAAAAAAAATGTTGATTGGCTAGCTTTATATAATTTGTTCTAAGTGAATACCTACTTACTATTGTATTGTATTTTAGTATAGTAATAATTTTTTTATAGTTTCTCAATTTGTGTATCTCAGTATTTTTCGATAGTATCCCATCACGATGGTCTAGTCTCGGGCCCCGGGATTGTGATCAGCCACCCGGGCCCTTCCGGCCCAGTCCGACCCTGGTACAGTATGTGATTAATTTACACGGCATATGAGATCAATCCGTTCAAGAGTGTGTGTATATTCAAATTCATTTATTCACATACATTTACAACATTTTAGTACATAACATAATTTTATTGTGTAGTTTGCAGATATTGTTGCAGTGTTATAAATGACCTTTTCAAGGTATTAGTGATGCTTACATCTATACATTTTTATTACTATCAAATTAAATTATAAATAAGTAAATTCCAATACATTCGGGGTTACAACAAAAATTCATTAATCAGAAAGATAGAATAGAATTATACATACACATCGTCAAAATTTATCATTAAAATATTCATTTATGGAATAATATGCTTTAGCTAATAACAGTCATGGTTCTTAGCGAATTCTCAAATTTACTGTCTTGGAGGGTCTTCAAAGAATTTGGCAAATGATTGTATACTTTAATGGCCATGTAGAATGGGCCATTTTGATATAGCGTAAGGCGCGTTGTAGGCAGTATAATGTCATTCTCACGTCGCGACACGTAACGACTCGGTACGGCTTTTTTTAATTGGAAGTAGTGCGTGTGCTTCCTAACGAGTCGACATAGTTCAAAAATGTAGCTATGCAGGTGAGTGTGAGGACTTTATACTGACCAAACAGCGACCTACAAGAGTCTCTGGGTGTCTTAAGAGCCACTATTCTAAGGCACCGTTTCTGCAGGATAAACGCAGCCTGCACATTTGTCGCGTTACCCCAGAGGACGATGCCGTACCGGAGCCAAGCTGCGGCGTGGTTGTGGTAGGCGATGAGCGAACACTCCTCATTCGTGCTTTTTCGAAGCTCTCGTAGCGCATAGCAAAATTGGCTAAGTTTGCTAACTACATTTTCTACGTGTTTTTTCCAAGACAGGGTTGATTCTATGGTGATGCCGAGTAATGAAAAAGAATCCACCTCTTCGATTTGCTGGCCCCTATCCGATACAGTTAAAGGTAGTCGTGGTCTTTGATACGGTCTAAATTGCATAATTTTCGTTTTTTCGTAATTAAGCATAAGGCCTATCTCCTCTAAATGTCGTACGATTTTTGAGAGAGAATCTGTAATTTTTTCATGCAGCCCGTCTAAATCGTTATAATTACACGAGAACAGTAGAGTCGCATCATCTGCGAATAAAATGATCTTCTGAGATACTACTGAGGGCAGCTTATTTAATATATACTAAAAATAACAAGCAGCCTAGTACACTCCCCTGTGGAACAGAGCCGGACACTACACTGATGGAGGATTTATATTGCGTTAGAGTATTGTCTTTTAAATGGTTGATCTGGACTAATTGTCTCCTGTTTGTTAGGTAAGACTTTAGCCATTGTTGTACTTTACCACGGATGCCCATTGAATCCAATTTTTGCAGTAACACACTATGTTGAACCCGATCGTATGCTTTGGACAAGTCCATGAATACGGCAACAGCGCACATGTTCTTATTTAATATATTTAATACTAGCGGCCGCCCGCGACTCCGTCCGCGTGGAAAAGTAACTTTTTACCCCCCTTTCAACCCCTTACAACCCCCTTTTCGCAATAAAAAGTAGCCTATGTCCTTTCTCAAGGTCTAGATTATCTGTATACCAAATTTCATTTAAATCCGTTGAGTAGTTTTGGCGTGAAAGAGTAGCAGACAGACAGACAGAGTTACTTTCGCATTTATAATATAAGTATGGATTTCAATGGTACAATCAAACACGGCTGAAGTTGTAGAGTAGTTTTTTCTAAACCCGTGTTGATTTTTGTTAAGGGTGTTATATTTTTCCATGAAAATATTCTCTTGCACATTATCTTTTCGTATACCTTGGAAATAACTGGTAAAAGGGCGATTGGTCGATAGTTGGATACGTTAGAACGGTCGCCTTTTTTATGAATAGGCTTAATTACGGCTAGTTTCAAATCTTCCGGAAATTCGACACCATTTTTATATAGATACCATTTAGATTTAGATGGTGTACCATTTGTAACACCATGTATCAATGTGTATTTTAGCAAATAAATAAATGTGATGATATGTTTTTATTGGTAAGTGATGACCATGCGATTACAAGACTATCTACTTACCGGTCGTGTGTTTCTCTTTCAGACAAACACGAGGACGTGTGATGCGGCAAGATGGCCGTGTCGGCGAGTTGGCGCTTCGATCGTGCGAACCGTCAGCTGTCGACGTCAAACGTCAAGCTGTCTATCGTCAATGTTGGATGTCAATGTCATCTGTCTAAGTCTTTTTTTTTTTTTTTTTTTTGTGGTATGGCTGCAAGTCTAAGTCTATGGTGCCTTACAAAACGTCAGGCTATGACATGGATAGCTTTCATTGCTTGGGAGTGGTCTGTGCTCAGTCTGTAAGGCAGTCTAACGTGAGCCGCCGTACTGATCGGACGCAAGCGCAGAACTCTCCGCGTTTCGTATCATAATCCGTTTGCATCGCGCTGATTTACCATATTTCGTGTAAACTACTTACTTAGTAAACGGATTAAAGGAAATTGCTTGTGATCATTTGATCACAAGCAATTTCCTTTTAGCTTATTTCCGAGGTATCTAAGAGACGAGGGTGAACTAAACTCTCCAACGTTCCCGCTCGTCCCTCCGACATATTTATACATTCATTCAGTACAAACTATGTAAGGTAATCTTGCATAATTTCAAATATAGTGTTAAAACCCAAGGTCTTCACATCATTTACAAACCTCAATTTGAATTGTAAAATAAAACTTACCTGCAATGAAGTAAATCCTTTCAAAAAATTTAGTAACCCATTTACTATCGACATCACTATAACCTCGATTTCCGGGTGGCAAGGATCTTTGTTTGCTTTCTCCTTAGGGCACAATTCAATATTATTCCAATTAAAGTTTGGTTGCGTTGGATCTATATGGTCAAATGAAAAAGTAGAACAACAGGTTACTGAAAGTTTACCCATACCTCTATAATCAAATGGACCATATTTATAACCACAGCATTTGAACTGAAAGGAAGAAAATAAAGAAGATTATTTAAAAAATATCCAAGTATCTGAAAGCGAATTTAAAGGTGTGCGTTATGCAGATGGCAAAACAGAAATAAGTTAGCAGATTTGTTCAATGAAATAATAATATAAATATAACGTTTAGGTGAATCCTGTAAGCTTTCACATATTGACAACATTTCATCAAAATAAGGGGAATCGTCTCTCCTGCTGGCCTAGCATGCGCACCGCGACATAATTTTATCGACCCGTTATCTCGTGTTTTATTCATTTATGTCTATATGTCTACTAACGCTAACATGGCTGCACTTACTTTAGGGTGCACTTTAACTCGACTCTTTACGTCAAAAAAGTGTTTTTATTATTTGTCGTATTTTTGTCTACAAACCCCAAAGATATTATTACAAATAAATAACAAGATGGCGCACTTGCATTCGAGCCTCGCGAGTTGTCTCTATTATGATTGGCGTCCTACTCTAATAAGGTGACCACACGATTTAGATTTTCGATAACAATTATTATTGTTAAACAAACTTAGTCCACCCACGTGGGAGTCGGACATCGCGTTCTCTAGGAAACTCGTGAAGCCCATTCAAACTAGAAGGGCTAGCACGAACGTTTCAAAGTATCGTTTGAGTATTTATGAGCAACTGCGGCACATTTTATTTTAACCGGCCATAGCGTATTATTCATACAAACGCACTTTATGATTTGATAAATTAAAAATGCTTAAAATTTGTCTGGAAAAAATCCTGAACATTAACCTTTCAGACCATTCTTGGATCCAAGCCTCCCAAAAATTGGATGGTACGGTAAATACCAATCACGATTGGTATATTACCAAGTTCAAGGTCAACTTAACATAAGGTAATAATAGTTTTGAAATTATTATCATTCTGGGTATCCCAAGTAACTTAGTTTTGAGGACTACATAATTATACAAAAGAAATAACCGTCGGCTGATTGCAAGAAGTCATTAACCGGCAGAAACATGATTTCGAGAAATAGCTTGATGAAGTTTAGGAAAAACAAAAAGCCATTATTAACCCGGCGTGAATGAGGTGAAAAAATATTACACTAACTGTGAGGTGGGTATGACGTACCCTAATATAGAATTGTTTATTTTCATGGCGAAAATGACTTAAAAATACATATAAGTCGTATTATATAAATTATAATTATGACAAGCAGGATAGTATAGTTAAATAACCCAGTTCTAGTTATAAACATATTTTAGATCCATACTAATATTATAAATGCGAAAGTAACTCTGTCTGTCTGTCTGTCTGTCTGTCTGTTACGCTTTCACGCCAAAACTACTGAACGGATTTAAATGAAAGGAGGAAGGGATCTCTGGGCCCAAAGTTATCAAGATGAAAAGCATCCTCAAAAATCGGTTATATTTTTGTAAAGAAACTTACAAAATACTAGACCATTTTACAATCCAGAATATTAGGAAACTTAAAAACATCGTATTAAACTAACTATCGATATAAAGCGAATTTGATGACAACACAATAATCGTTAAAATGTATGAAAATCGTGAAAGAAATTGATAATCGATATTGTACATAATCTATGTAGTACTCGGACTAATTAGAACTCTTCGGAGTTGAAGTATGAGGTGATGTATTTTTCTTTTTCATAAAGAACTAGCGGCCGCCCGCGACTTCGTCCGCGTGGAAAAGTAACTTTTTACCCCCCTTTTAACCCCTTACAACCCCCTTAATATTATTATGTTGATACAACTTATACAAATTATTTCGACCAAATTTGGTACCATAAAAACGGTCATTGTGACTAAACCTTAAAAGATAGACATATGCCGTCGCGGACTTTTTTTTAGATCATGTATAGAGGAATAATTCTTTCATACATATTTTTTGTGTATCTTGAACCGTTTTCGCAGCGCACTCAAAGAAAGCCTTCAAAAATGAATAATTTTCCCCGTTTTTTACACATTTACCGCTCTGTCTTTGCTCCTATTGGTCATAGCGTAATGTTATTTAGCCTATAGCCTTCCTCGATAAATGGACTATCCAACAAAAAAAGAATTATTCAAATCGCACCAGTAGTTTCGGAGATTAGCGCGTTCAAACAAACAAACAAACAAACAAACTCTTCAGCTTTATTATATTAGTATAGATAATTGATTTGACAAGTGTCAATAAAACGTTTGTCAAGAAAAGATGAATTTCATGTTTTTCAGCGATATAATGTTATTATATTTCAAAGTTATGGATGGCTTTTTATCACGCAGATAAATTATACAATTGGATATAATTTTGGGCTATGTGTCCCGTATAAGTACCTATACTTACCTATTATAGGTAAGTACCTTCTTAACCTCACTTTTACTATTAATTCAAAAATCTCGATTACTGGATTGCCTAGTTTTCCTAAAATGTTTGTGGCGAATTGTTATTATGAATCTTTCATAATAAGGCATCTTTGATTTGTATAACACTTGAGCCCATAAATATATTAAACCGGTTTCGGTTTCCTTTGGTATACAGATGATCTAGACCCTGAGATAGGACATAGGCTACTTTTTATTGCGAAAAAAGGGTTGTAAGGGGTTTAAAAGTGGGGTAAAAAGTTACTTTTCCACGCGGACGAAGTCGCGGGCGGCCGCTAGTATTTCTATAAAAACAAAACAGTCGTTTTTTTACTCATTCTCTAAAAGTACTCTATACGCGTGTTCCAGGTATTTGTCGCTGTACCTGCCCTCTAGTGCTTTTTGGAGAGCACTTAAAGTTCTATTATCTGGGTTAATGCATGAATGAATTAAGAAGCGTAATAAACAGAATACATAACTGAAAGGTAACAAGAATTTAACATATTCATAATTTATGGTTTGTTTTTACTATATGCAAAACGAAATTGCATGCTCTTTTAGCCTCACAAATAAATAAAATTCTCAACGGTAATAGCAAACATCCAGAATTTCTTACAAAAGGAGGAAACGTTTCATGCTTCTGAAAAGTGGAAAAAACCGATAATCCATCAAAGTTCAGACCCTTACTTTATACAAAATTATCACAGATTGTATTACGTCGGGCCGTTCTATCATGCCCGATTTGACAATTTTTTTTATTTTACATTTATCCTTGTTATGAGGAACACATTTAGAGAATGATAAGAACTATTTTTAAAAATAAAACTTTATTACATAATGTCAAAGTCACCTAATTATTTAATTATTTGTCTTTTATTACTTAAAATAATTTGAGACTAAGAAGAAAACGTTAAATTTCCATTATGCTTTTACAAAATACTAGTTATTTGTCACTTGAAGGTTTTAATATTTTATTTTGAAAAAAATTTCGCGTTTCGCTACGAACTTCTAAGGAATGGAACAACTTGCCGGCTTCTGTATTCCCAGAGAGCTACAATAATTTGGGTGTCTTTAGGTCGAGAGTGAAAAGGCTTCTTCTGGGAAAGCACGCTACATCTTAGACCTCATTGTCACTCTTCGTCAGGTGAGATGAGGTCAAGTGCAAACCCATTTAGTATTAAAAAAATATATTTTTGAACATGGGAAAACTGCCCTTAGTGGAAATAACTGTTACTTATATGATTCGGCAATACCGTTGTTCCTCACTAGTGCTTTCAGTCTGACATTTGTCAAATCGGGCGTGATAGAACGGCCCGACTATAGCAGAATCACTCAACACATTAAATTTAACAATATTTTGGCAGAGAAACAAAAAGGATGCGGGCAATTTAAATTCAAAGCATTTATTGCGTATCATATACAAAAATAAAGATGGTATTGCAATCTTATCGCGGTTGAGCAACTATTATACCTAGATTCGCTCATTTTAAAACACGTACAAAAAGTGAAAAGGATAATTATTTTCGTGTGATATATTGACTATAAAAAGGATTTCGACAGCGGACCTCATTCTTGGTTTCTTGAAATTTTACATTTTATAAAATAAACCCAAAAATAATTGAACTCCTTAAGACGAAATGCACGGCACTCTAGCGCCGTCAATTGATTTAAATTTATAGCTTCTAAGCCGGATCTATTATTACCTATCACTGTCCCCCAGCCCTTGGCAAACACTTACCTATACTATTTATAGAATAACTGTGCACAACTTTCAAAAATTGACTTGCACTCGAAAAATTTATTACCAAAAGTGTTCACTTTTGGCGCTAATCAATATTTCGAATACAAAAACAGGCCAAAAAGTTGTGCATAGTTATTCAATAAATAGCATAAGTGTTTGCCGAGAGGCTGGGTTCAGTGATAGGTGATAATAGATCCGGCTTAGTAGCTATAAATTTAAATCAATTGGCGGCGCTAGAGTGCCGTACCCTTCGTCTTAAGAATAAATTGCTATACCAAAAATTTTGTTTTATGTATTTCGAACGTTAAACAGCCGAGAGCCCAGCTGGGTAGATACCTAATTTCTGCCAATACGGTGGAGGTACCTACATTCAGTTCTGTTGACAAACTCGAAAGGTACATTGAGCAACCGAAGCATTGCCTTTTGTTTTACAAGGAACACATCCAAAATTTAATTCTGAATTGCTTATTATACAGTTTACTGGAGTCTTGTCCAACACGGTTCTTCCATCCTTTTAATAATTTTGTAAAAATATGAATTATTTTAATTATTCAGATTTACCGTAACATAATATACCTACACTTTCTCACTGCAGGGCAAAGGCCTCCATCATAGAAATCAAGTCTTCGGGAAGAAGAACCCGGGACCACGAGATCACGGTCCGGTACTTAAACCACTAGTTGTATGCACAGTGAATAACTTTGTGAATAATCATTTAGGTACTTACAATCATTTCCATAGCCATAAAAATTGATTCTCGAGTCGTCCGTTTTTGAAATAAATCTTCCACTGTATTGAATGTCGTTATTTCAGTCATTTGTACTATAACAGTCGAATTCACGAGGGTAAAGAGACTGCCGAATGTAGTAAATAACGCCAATAACATATACTGTAAAAAAATTGTAATTAGTAGGGTCTACATTTTTTTACATGTATTTGTTGGAGTTGAAGGACTTTGTAATAGGTAAATGTATGTGTCGTAATTTGATAGGACGGCACTTCGGAAGATGGAGGAGTTAGGCATAAAGTGTAAGTCGCGGGATGCTAAGCTTAACTTGCTTTATTCCGAAATGGGAAAGGAAAAAGAGAGAAAAGGAAAGGGTAAAGGAGTTAGATGTGACAAGTGGAATTCCCATCCCCTAGTCTATGAGGTTGCTGATTCGACCTATCAACGGGGTATGGGAAAAAAAACCAAACATGTCCTAAATCGAAAACCATTTCGAGGCATTTGTCTTTCATACCATATTTTATTGCTTTTAAAATTTAAAAGCATAAGATCAATGATATTTTCAATAAAATCGCGTTTGACCTTCATCTGACCCAAGGTCAGCAGAATTTTCAGTCATACTGCACTAACAAGATAAAATAAATGCTACATTAGGCGACATCTACTGTGTTTGACACTTAGTCTATCGGAAGAACCAACAGTTGGCACTAGTTTTAATACAATAAAACCTTACCAACCACAGCTGGCGCTTAACAGGGGCGCTCAACAGATGGCGCTATTTAAGTATAATTTAAGTATTCTGTGGTATAATTCAACCTTACCAACCAGTTGACATTTATTTGAAAGGTGATATAAAATAGATTAGAGATACCTCTCTGTTTTTTGTTTTGCCGGAATGTTGTCAGACAGTGATGTAAAATTCCCCCGATTAAAAGGGATTTTGCCCACAAGTAACATTTTACATATAATTTATTTGCCACGATTTGGGGGAAAAAAGCACATGGTAACACTATTGATATGGTGTAGCGCACTTGTGACGTAACAAATACGCTTGAATTTAAAATGTTTACAAAATTAATTAAAACATAACTACAGTCTTGATTACAAAAATATTCAAATTGATTACTTGAAATAGTAAAAGGTATTGAAATAAAATAAAAAAAAGATACCTAAAAATTAGTTCCCATACCCCATTCCTTGATGCGTGGGCACTTGCCCTTTTCAGGTTTTTTTTTCGGAGTGGTACTCACTCGCGTGATCGCTGACGCGAAAATGACTGGGTGTTATAAGTTTGACGTGTCTGCCTGCTTAGTCTGTGCGTGTGTCTGTTTGCGGCATCGTAGCTCCCGAACAGATGAACCGATTTGGATTTTGTTTTTTTAGTTTGAAAATTATAATAGTCGGGAGTGTTCTTAACAAGATAAGATGGCCGCCAACTTAAGATGGCCGCTACCACAAAGGCCACCCTTTAACCCCAGTAGAGTCACAAGTGCGCTGTTGTGGCAGCGCTCTTGTGATTCTACTGGTATTACAGGTGTTTATGGGCGGGGCAATCGATTACCATCAGGTATACCGTTTGCTTGTCTGCCACCAAAAAAAACTGACTAGAGAAGACTGGTTTAGAAGTAGACAAACTGTCTGTAAATATAGATCTGTGAAAAATACACAACAGACTATGCCATAATATGGCATAGTCTGTTGTCTAGGTACCTACATAATTTATGGCATTTCGAAAATCCACTTTTGTGTATTTATTATATTCGCATGCATTTTTAGGAGGTTTGTATTGATTTGATTGTATTAAAAAAATGGTACAAGTTAGCCCTGCAAGTATAATAAATTATATTAAGAAGAAAAAAAACAGTTAATAAAGATTAAGTAATAATTTCCCTGCACAGGGAGAATTGAACAACTGGGCAAGGCTCCCGCAATCAATGTGGTGCAACTCTCCCGCTCACCCTAATTCTTCATTGAGGTGATGACAAAAAAAAATTGCCGCTCGTCTAGTAAAAACACAATAGCACACGTCAAACTAAGTTTATCTGGCTATATAATAATAGCAACAAACAATACCTACCTCAATAAATACGGCAGCAATCGCAAATCTTCTTAAAACAAAAAACTGCACTCCGTAGCAACAAAAACACGTTTGACATTGTCATTGACGAACAACACTATGGTGTAAAATGGTTGCGGACTTATGATTGGCTTCTTACGTGCGACCAATGAACGCTTGGACGTTTTGTTCGCACTACTCACTAGCGTAATAACTACAAGGTTTAATCTCAGAGGTGCACTAAGCCTTGATGTGCCCATACTGAAGGCACTGTTAAACACTGCACAAAGCGCGAGAAGCCTTCCACTTGAATACGATTGTGGTCGACGTTCCCGACACCGAGCAGTTTGCGGCGAGTCTCCGGGTTCACTTCTATGACCGCGTTGTATAAATTAGGGATTTTATTGAACGTGAGGAATCAAAGTCGCAAACCGTCGACTGAATTTTACAAGTTCATTACTGTAGGGTTTTTACAAGTTCATCCCGAAGGACGTCCTTGCAGAATGACAATGTCAATGACAATGTCAAACGTGTGTATAAATGTAGTGTAACATTTAGAAATAAAATGTCCTATAAATAAAATTGCTTTTAAATTTAGGAATTGTTTTATTTTTAGTTCCCAGTATGAAAATTTTGCTGACCGTATTTTATCCTCATAGATAGTGACTTTCGATGACACGCACACGTCATGTCATCAAAATATTGCCTCGTTTTTAGGTGTCAGGGCATATCTATGATTTAGGTTTAGAATAATAACTCTATAGAAGGAGAGTCTCCATACTAGAGCTCTGTCAAAAATGAGACACAAAAAAATTCACGCAGCCTACTGCGCACCGTACTGACACAACTGACACACCTTTGTAATGTTGCTAGTGAAAGTGCAGTTTCCCGAAAACAGGGAAATAATCGGACGCCTCAATAGTGATTTCTAATGTGTCGTAAAATGTTGGTCGGTGTGGTATGAACATGTAATGTAAAGTTTATTTCGAGATAGATCTAATAGATATGTTCACAAAAACTACGACATAAGCTAAGCACTAGGTATTATAGAAATTTAAAGAACAATTTCGGTGGTAAGGTTGTGTGATATGTATACCTTCAGGCAAACACATTTAATAATAGTGTTGGTTGGGGTAGGTAATGTTTTTATGTGGTATAAATAGAATATTATTAAACTGAAATGAATAGAAGAAAACAAAACGATTTTTTTTTGTATAATTTATTCGAGCACTCGACATTATATTTCATACATTCGTCAATACAAATACATATCTAATTCGACTTCAATGTCGAGCGCACGAGAAATGCCCCTCAGTCGACTGTATGTCATAGTTACTTACATTAGGAAAATAAGTTAGCAATAATTGTTTTAAAAATTAATTAGCTTGATAAAAGTCAGGAAAAATGGGAAAATATTTTTCTCAATTGGGCAACACTGAACATTGAAAATAAACGTTTCTATTTTGGATTAAAAAATTACAAGATACAATGAAATATTGAAAGCTTCCTGTGAAAGTGATAATATTATTCTTATTCTCCCTTTAATTTTTATTGTGACACGATCTAACCGCACAAACCGTCATAATTATTTTTATTTCGGGAGGACACGTTCGAGTCGCCGTGACATTTGACACTAGAAGCGAAGTGGGTACCGTGCGCCAATTAGGGTACCACCTACTAAGCTGAAAGCGAGCGGACGCATTAGGTTTCTATAGAGTTATTATTCTAAGGATTTAGGTCTCGTTCAGACACGGCGGGAACCGCGCGATTAAAGAATCGCATGGAAATCGCGCGGGTCTTATTTATATGAGTTAGTAAGTAATCGTTCAGACATAACCGCGCGGTTAATCAAGCACCAGAAAATAGAATCGCGCTGCTCCCGCGCGTTTCTATTACTATGGAGTCTTTACTTCGCGTTCAGTTGCGCTGCGGATACCGCGCGGTGAGCACGTCACTGTTCGTGAATTCGCCATGGATCGTTTCGAGACTGAACTATTTATTGATGAGGTGGAGAAGAGACCTGCAATATGGGACATTCAGTGTGATGATTACCATACATTCTTAATTTGGGATATAATGTTACGAACTGACCATCGGTCACGTAATATTGGATGCACCCAATACCGCCTTTTTCTTTTCTTTTTTTAAGGAGCAACCACAGTAAACACACTTCTTCGTCGACCTCCATTTTGAAACTGACGCTAACCCGCACGAAATCGCATACTAACCGCGCGTGTCTGAATAGCTTCACAACTTTGCGGTTTGAAACCGCGCGATTCGTAAACGCACGATTCCCGCATGTCTGAACGAGACCTTAAATCTTTGTCTACAAAGTGACGACCCGTTTAGCGCAATGGTTTGAGCACCGGTTGAGACGTAAGGGTCGCGGGTTCGATTCCCGCACCAACACAAATGTTTGTTGATGAAACAGATAATTGTGTTGGGTCTGGGTGTTTGTAGTACCTTCGTTGTTCCTGGTTTCCATAGCACAAGGAAAAACCTTAGTTGGGGGCCAGGACAATGTATGTGATGTTGTCTCAATTAATATTATTATTATATTATTTATAAGTAAATATGATTTATTTAACACCGACCATGTGAAATATCGGTCAAAAGTGATGCGGCACTACCGAGCAGTATGACTTTTAGATTTAGTAGGGTTTTAATAGTTTGTTTACATTTAGTTAAGTACCTAAACAAATGGAGTATAGTGACGTCGTTATTAGCGTATCGCTCTCCTTTTCTGATTGGGAATTTTGCAGTTCTATATCTTTGGAACTAATGATGATAGATAAAAAATTAAAAGGGAGTTGTGATTCGTATTTCAAAAAACTTTACATTATATAAATAATTAAATTAAGTCGTAAAATACCCCATACCCCGGAGTTAAACCCCAAGACGGTACGTATAAGATAATATCTCAGATCTTGAGTCACCTCGAAGGAGATATCAGGAATAAGTTAGGAAAGTATTACGTCTCACCACCTATCCCGTTATCGATCACATCTAACCGCCTGTGAGAGAGTAGCATAAGAGAGAACGTCCGCGTCGAGCTTAAGGTGTCTGGTCCAAACTTTTCTTTAGCGCAGTTCATTTAGCTAGGTGCATTTGTGTTTGCTTCGCGTCGTTTGAACTAGAGGGGAGCATGTAGTGCGGTAGTTATTAGCACGCGCGATTTTTTACATTTTCGCGGCTTTGACTGGTTGTTGACTGTCATTCTGTGGCAGCAATCAGAGCGCAGGCCTAAGGTCAGCGATGCCCGCTCTACGCTCGAATGCGTTGGAAGCCCGCCATGTTTTATCAACTTATTTCACTTGCAACGAGATGCAGAAATGCAATCTGTGTTTTCTAATGTAGTAAGCCTTGGAATCCATCTTATAAATAATATAACACTGCAGACTTTGTAATTTAAATTAAATGATATTTACGCAAAAAACAACACCCGTGAAACAAGTGGAGTCACAAGTGCGCTGCCAACCTTGAAGCCCCCCTCGTACTCGGATTGAGCAAAATACAGTTTTTTTCAGTAATAAATGCCGTGCGCTTTTTATTGTGTTATACCTGTAGTAGGTATTATTCGGTGTCATACCCACCCGACCCCACGGGCCCACGAGCGTCATATATGGTGGAGCTCCTTAGTCAGATACAAAGTATCCCCCTGTATATTAATCTGCCGCGCTGAAGCGTACTCGGCCCCCGCTCGGGCTTCCCTACAATCACGCTAGGAGAAAGAAAAGTACTCACTATGAGGAGAACCCAAGTATTTCGTGTGATTACTCCACAAATGGCTAACGTGGCCACTATTTCAAGAATTATGCCCAACATTGTAAGCTTGCCTATCATAGATATTAATTTGTCAACATCCTCCATATCGAACTTTCTATTAACAGTAGCAAAAAATCTGCAAGAAAGGGGCAGCACGCACCAATCATCTGAAAATAAAGAAAAGTCAAAACTCTTATAGACTACAGGCCCGTGTTAAAAAAATGATGGGTTATTTGAACCACCAGATGACCTATGTAGAACGATATAAGAGCATAAAATAATAAGGTTCAGCATTATGCCGTCACTTGTAAGCTGTCCAACTGAATGCAGGTGAGAATTCTAAAGTACAGGTAGAGTGAGTATATTTTGGTCATATATTTTTGTACGGCATTCTTACTATCGATAGATCCATGAAAAATAATAAGACAACGCGTAGTGCCGTAAAAAAATAGTGCGCCAAAAAGTCGGATTTTTTTTTTGATTTTCCGACAATTTCCAGGGTGAATTTGACCCCGCCAAGCAGGACGGTCGCGCACGAAGTTGGTAGAGTATTAGCTCCTTACACTAAAAAAACAAGCGTTCACAAACCTTTATCCAGAGTGGGAATCCACTGAACTATGACGAGTGCGGCTGTGTCACTACCACATGTGTCAGTCGGCGGTGAACAATTTGAGAATGAGAACTAAAACGAAATAAGTGTGGGCACTCACCATAATAATACAATTTATCATTATCAATATATAGGACAGTAACACGTATCCTATGGCTTCAAAAATCTTCATATTTTTCATTATTGTGTTAATTTATTGATATTGTAAGCACAGAAATAAAATTTAGTAATCCAGAAAAGTCCACTAAACTGATGTAATATGTATAAGTCAAATAAAAGAAGTTTTTTTTTCTCTGCATGTCTTGTCAATTTGAAGTTATTTTTCTTCAATTATTTTTCTCATAAATTTTATTTTATTACTAGCGGCCGCCCGCCTTCTTCGTCCGCGTGGAAAAGTAATTCTAAAGGTGGTCATTCACGGTCATGCCATCGCGTCAAATGGCGCTATATACATCCAAAATTTGATCGTGAGTGTCAAAACTCATGGGCGTGACGTAAAACTCTGGATTTCCAATCGTTCCATAATCCACTGCGTCGCGCCATTTGGCATCACGCTGGACGGCTCGTGAGTGGGGGATTTACGCGCCAAGCCATCACGCCGCGCTTACCGTAAATGTGCAAACCGACATCCGTTCTGCGTTTATTCCGCCGTGAGACGTCAAGCGCGACAGCCGCATCGTTTTGCTCCGCTCCGCCCGTCGCCACTCCGCAGCCACCAACGTCCGCGCCGATAGTTACCTATGTCGGACCAACAACTGGTATACCTACTACAGGCCTTACGGTCGCCGCCACCTATGGGCGCACCGCTACCGCCGTCGACGACTGTAAGTACAAACTTGGCTAATTGTACGGCGAGATTCAATGGTACCGGCGATGTGTTGGCGTTTATAGATGCGGTGCAAATTTATAAAGACTGTATCGGTGTTCATGACGATATGGCGTTAAGAGGGCTGCCAATATTATTAACGGATTTTGCTGCGACCTGGTACCAAGGGGTCAAGCACTCAGTAGTGAGCTGGCAAGACGCTATGCAGTTATTTCGGCAAACATTCGGTCCGCGCCTTCCGCCTCATAGAATCTACAGGGAAATTTTCAGTAAAGAGCAAGGCAATGAACGGACTGATATCTTCGTCTGTCAAGTGAGAGCTCTTATCGCCCAGTTGCCGCCGCACACCCTGCCGGAAAATCCAGTACAATTGGATATGACATATGGATTGTTGAATAGGAGAATACGAGAGAGGGTAGCGAGGAACTCCTTTGCTTCGTTCGCCGAGCTTCTGCGACAGGCTCGAGTAGTGGAGGACATGCTCGAAGAAGCTCATGCTACCAAGTTTCCAAAGATGAGCAATTCTGCAGCTATAGCCGCGCCGCCGTCATTAAACCCTATTCATGTTTCGACGACAAGTTCTGCGGAACCAGAAATTAACAATAAAAGTCAGAAATCCAGATTGAGATGCGCGTTCTGTAAAAGATTCGGCCATTCTAAAGAGGAGTGTCGCAAATTATTGAGCAGAGCCAAGCTGGACCCTGTAAAAACGGAACCAGTCGCTGCACAGCCAGAGCTGCGCCCGTCCATTACGTGTTTTGGATGCGGTGCGCCCGGCGTTATCAGATCAAACTGCAGCGTCTGCAAGGAAGGTCGCCCAATGCCATCAGTGTTGCCCCCTCAACGAATGTCCTCTTTTCAGTCATTATCCACTAGTGAATCAGTGTCGCCTTTTGATCCCTGTGTGCGTCCCATTTGCTATATAGAAGTGTTCGGTGTCGTGGGAACCGCGTTATTGGACACAGGGCTAAACAATCGGTAGCTAGTGATAGTTTAACGTGTCATTTACTAATGGACAAGTCTTCCATACGGTAAATACGGCATTAAGGTTCGCAGATGGTAGGCAATGCGATCAGGTTGTCGAAACTGCAGTTCTCAAGATGAAGCCTCCTACTGACATCAAAAGTTTGAAGACATTCCTGCAAACCTGTTCATGGTTTCGGAAGTTTATTCCCTCGTTCTCCGAAATAGCCAGATGCTTGACGGACCTTACGAAGAAAAACAGACGCTGGCACTGGGGGGAGAAGGAACAGAGAGCCTTCGAAGATCTCAAATTACGACTCGCCAGCAGTCCAATTCTTCAGCAGCCAAATTTCGAAGAGCCGTTTATTTTGAGGACCGATGCTAGTGCGTATGCTATCGGAGCAGTCTTAATGCAAGGACCATCACCTCAAGAAGAAAGGCCGATTGAGTATGCTAGCAGGCTACTCACCTCTGCTGAACAAAATTATAACACAACCGAGCGAGAAGCGCTAGCGGTTGTCTGGGCCCTTGACAAATACAGAGGGTATATCGAAGGAGCGAAGGTACGTGTTGCTACTGATCACCAGCCCTTGAAGTGGCTTCTATCATTATAAACACCAAGTGGCAGACTCGCCCGCTGGGCGATGAAGATTCAGACTTACGACCTGGACATTGATATCGCTCCTGGAAAAATAAATGTAGTCGCGGACACGCTTAGTCGCCCGTCGGTAGATGACCCCAAAATACTTACTGCCAGTCCTTGTAGTATTTGTCCGGTGATAGTTGATTTTCCCCATCGAGGAGCTACAGAACTCCGCGCTGCACAACTGGAAGACCCAGAGATAAAGAAAATATTGGTGGATTTTGAAAATGATGATTATTACCGTTGGACGGACCGCGGTTATTATGTTACACAAGGTGTCCTTTTCCGCACAGACCCGGATAGTGAATCCGAAGAGCCACAGTCGCTAAGAGTAGAGCTAATGAAGGAGCTCCACGACGCCCCTACAGCAGGACACTTAGGTGTCGAGAAAACGCTTAAGAAGTTGAAGGAGAGATACTTCTTTCCTCAAATGCGCCAATATGTTACCCGATATTTGAAGGCATGCCATCCTTGTCAAGCGTTCAAATCAATTAACCTAAAACCTGCTGGCCTATTGCAAACGCCAGTAATGCACCAGCGATTTGAAGTTTTGGCGATGGAACTGTTTGGTCCTCTCCCGGAAGGCAGTCAAGGGGAGAGATGGATATTCCTTGTCGAGGATGTCGCCACCAGGTGGGTGGAATTGTTTCCCCTCGACGAGGCAACTGCTGGAAAGTGTGCAAAGATCTTAATAGAAGAAGTGTTCTTGCGGTACGGATTACCTCGGCGCATTATCAGTGATAATGGTACCCAGTTTGTGTCTGCTGTGATGCAGAAAACAATGCTTTCCTTGGGTATTACGCAAAACTTGACACCTGTCTATCATCTTCAGGCAAACCCGGCGGAGCGAAAGAACCGCGATATGAAAAGCATGTTAGCGATGTTGGTCAACACATATCATCGTGAGTGGCCCAAGAGATTGCCTGCGCCTCCTGTCACCTTACGTAGGCGTTTCCGATGCGATTGCTCATGGTAGGAAGAAAGGTAGACCTCCAAAAGTAACTAATCCCAAGCCAGCTCCAACGCTTTCCGCTGACTTGGAGGGGGAGGATGTAGCGCGCCATCATTTTCAATTAACTCCCCGCACCTACCGCCGAGGGCGCGAGCGTAGATTACCCGCTCGGTTTCGCGAGTAAGCCGCAGCGACGCGAGCGTCACAGTCCGCCATCGCAGAGTCGCAAGGAACGCTCCCGGCGGAGACGCACCCGTGCAGCGCCGATACTTTGTTTTGTAAACATCCGTGTTATTGTCGGGTCATAAATGTACCTATTAGTCGTGCAGTAAATGGTTATCCTACTGTTTAAAGTGTGTGTCACTGTTTTACCTCCACCAACCCGGTAGGTTTGCGTGCCGTCCACGCGCGCAAACTTACAATAAGGATATTTTTTTGTAATATTTGTTTTGGTAAACATTAATAGACAAATACCACCGACAATCATGGAACTGTCAGTGTCAGAAAAAAAAATCTTTATTTCTTAAAGGTTACAATTTTACATATTATGAGAGTTTTCCCATTTAAGTAATAATACTTGTGTTAGGTCAGACAAAACTAGTGATGTAGTAAAAATGATAAATCGACTATTGATTACTTGCACTGAAATACTAGCTAGTATTGAAAATAGCAGGTTAACGTTACTAATGGTTACGGTCCAGTTGTAAGTGATTTTGGTAAACGTTTAAACTTAAGCGCGATGCCAAATTGTTCCGAGGTTAGACTATAACCAAAACTGAATTGGAAACGAAACAAATACGAACATAAACTTTTTAAGTTATCGCGATTGCCCCCCTGGCGTTTAGCCATCGCCATCGCTGTGACGAACCTACCGCGTTTACGATATTTATTGTGATTCTCATGTGTGAATTTTCGTTTTTTGTTGTTTGTTATTAGATTGTACAATAAATAGACGTGTGAGACTTTCCTTGGCATTTTCCCGCCATGCACGATGGGCCATGGATGAGCACGACCCATATTTTAACGAGAGCTGTGACCTGCCTTCATTATAGATTTTTCCAATTGTCACTTCTTTATGCTGCATCTTATGTTGGTGATTCAATAAATAAATATTTTATTCGGATTTGAACGATTCACTTGATGAATAAAGGTTGTTGTCGTCGTTATCTGTTACCCGAATCACAATTTCATTTTCGATAATAGAGTCGACTCTTATGACACGTTCATAATAATTTTTTTACATTTTTTTTTATCATTCGATACATTTTGAAACACAAAAGAACGCGGTAAGTTTAACTGACTACGTCACTATGAAAACAAATCTTTGCATCAAAAGGACAAAGATATTGGAATAATATCTTTGCAAAAGGAATCAATGTTGCTACAAGCAAATCTGAACTTTCTGATCTAACAGTCAAGCATAATTTTCTGTGCAATAGGTATTACTCTGACAAATTTACGAAAGGTAATAAAGTGCTCGTAGCTTATTCGTAATCAATTTGAAAACTGACGAACTCTTTCGTTCTTTGACTGTACATTGAGCAACAGAAGCATTGCCATTAGTCTTACAAGTCTAGCTCGGAGGGTCCCGCTAGGAAGGAACATACCAACCTACACCTTCTAAAAGGTCGGCAACACCAGGACCTGCACTCCTGGTGTAGCTGATGCCCATGAGAGGATAAGAGTATTAATGCTCTAAGATGAGAGGCGGTGGGCGGTAATCACTTACCTATCATCAGGTGACCCGCTTGCTACCATTCGGACTATTTCACCGGAGGGTATAATGTATTCTTTTTTATTCAAGTTTACTTTAATAAGTTATGGGGTCGTATGAATGTGCCAGCTCCTACAGCGAGTGATTCTCTGTAGAGAAAATTAGCTCTATGATACCAAGACTGACAGACGTGACACTTTTGACAATTTTCTATTCAAATATCGTTGAATTTTCATCAGTGTAGTGGACTTCTTAGGATTATTTCTATTTATTTTACATCTTATTAGCTTAGAGTATCTACAAATTAGAGCAATATGAAAAAAATGAAGGTTTTAACAGCCATAGGATATGTATTACTATCGTATTTCTTGATAACTATAAATTGTATCATTACGGTGAGTGCCTACAATTGTTTGAGTTTGAGAAATTAATAATATATAAGCAGTAAAAAGTATAATATCACCATTACGCTCGCGACTTCGTACGCGTGGAGTTATTTCTTTTTTATTTGGGAAACAAACGATTACATAAAACATAACAATATTTACATGCGCGTTAGGTAATTTTGAAATATTGTGTAAGTATGTACTCAAAGTATTTAAGTTGTTATATTAAGAGTTTGTTAATTGGTAAAATTAATTTGTTAATTAAGTCCTTGTAACTGTTTGTATCTGCCCGAGATAAAAGATAATCCTAAGAATTATTATTCTAAAGGATAATCATAGTTTAGGCAGCGAACTAAAAATTGCACCCTTAGTATAAGTAGACTTTTATCTGATTTTATTGTTTTGATGATTTTACAATAAAGTATCCCATCTCCTGCACCTTATGATATATCAAAACCCGACACCTTTGCCCTTATCGCTCTGAGTAGCTCATACCTGGCGATAACGGCTGATCATATGTTTTATTCTCCGATTACCGACATCAATCAGTGCAAAGTTATAAGTGAGAAGTGTTTCATATGTGAATTAGTGAATGTGTATTCGACGATCGCAAACCCTACGTGCGAAACCACTCTATTAACATAGTTAGTTAATAAATTACCTACCCGATAGTTGTAATATTAAGTTGATTCATGGACTAATTGACGTCTTTCATAAAATTACCAATAACCGCTGGATTTTTGTCCAGTTGGAGCCAGAAAAGTGCCATGTCACCTGCGGTGACGAAGCTGAGAGTTCTGAAGTGATCCTATTTGGTACCGGTATCCTTATACTCCCTTAGGATTGTAGGGCATTTTATAAAACATTACAATTTGTTCCTAACAGCGAAATCGTTACAAAAAATATTACCAAGATAATTTCTAACTTTGATATAATTATAGACGATTGTTGCGAAAAAACAACACTTAATAAAAAGATTAATAAATTACTATTTACTAAGTTGGACAATGTCAACAATTTGAACTCGCTGCTCCATGCCAGCATCCATCTAGATTCACTTGAAGAACAACTTTCCAAATTAGAAACTCCTTCACATTTTGAACGATTCGGAATGCACTATATGTCTCTCAGTTATATCTAGTATTTAACTTATATTGTATTTAATCTATAGATACAGGAAAATATTCTGTACCGGCGCAAATGCTCCAGCAACGTGTTGCATAAAAATATTCAATCAATGCAACAACCGCCGAACCACACACACTCCAAACAGAAAAATAGTAATCGCTCAAGATGTGAGAGTAGATTCATCTTCAGAAGAAGCTGATCATCCTGTCAGTCCATCTCAAGCTATATATTTATGACTAGATCTTTGTCCAGAGACGATAAGATCAATTAAATTTGGTCATTATTCTATTATTGTATTAAAATTATTAGTTACGACATTGGCTTACAGTATAATTAAATATAAACGTTAAGTAAATAATAATATAGTAACTCTAATATGTTATCTGGAAAGACTCCATTTTGACCTAAGTCTTACTTTATCTTACACTTATAATAAAATTTAGATTATCTTCAATTTACCGAAATTGTAATCGGAAGTTCAACTCACTGCTCTAACATCTTATACTCTATCATCTTAATTCTAATCTCTCATCCCTTCTTACTGTGATGAGAGATCTTAACGGGGGGGGGGGGTTATTATATCCGTAAATAAGCAATATTACTAACTAGCGGCCGCCCGCGACTTCGTCCGCGTGGAAAAGTAACTTTTTACCCTCCTTTTAACCCCTTACAACCCCCTTAATATTATATGTTGATAGCCTATAGCCTTCCTCGATAAATGGACTATCCAACAAAAAAAGAATTATTCAAATCGCACCAGTAGTTTCGGAGATTAGCGCGTTCAAACAAACAAACAAACAAACAAACAAACAAACTCTTCAGCTTTATTATATTAGTATAGATAAAATAAAACAGCCGCGTATGCAACCCCGTTTCCTATTGCATTGACGTCAATGCAATCGGAAACGCATCGATCAACGTGATTTTTAGTCAGTTCGGATTGGACTTCCGCCGGGTTACTACTTTTCTGAAATTGTACTTTTTAATTTCTTTTGATAAATAAAAGTTTTGTTCATGAATTTTCTTTTTTAAAAAGCTCCACCTGACCCACCCCGGAACAGTTCCCTTAATGTTGATGCGCAATCGATCTCCGACTAGCTCTGTAACGGAACTCGACTGAAAGTGAATTCTTTGCAGCGGAATTTAATTCAAGCTGAGATACAAACAGGCACAGGTGGTGCTGGTGAAACTGTATTTATTCCAAGAATACCATTGATCCCAACAATTTTCCGTTTGAGTTTAAACGCACCCACTTCCCTGTGACAACTGGCTTTGCAATGACAGGGACAAACGCTGAAAGCCGCTGGTGTTGATTTGAGAACAGGTTGTTTTCCAACTCTATGTTGCTTGCTCTAGGGTCAGTAATGCTTTGGGTCTATACATATTAGCCCCCGAAGGAAAAACAGCCAATTTCGTTTTTAAAGAAATATTCCTCAACATATAAATAAATGTCTAACATCCATTTAAAAGTATAATATTATTTATATCTGTTCACTTGAAAATAATCTCAAATCGATTTATACGCGTATCTCATTCATGAATCAGTTTCATAGTTTCACGTAATTTCTTATTTGGTTTAGACGTAATTAAATGAATATAGGTACTTATCTAAGTAAATAGACAGCAAAAATCGTGACCTTTTATCACGTAAAACCCTGTCCCGAACTTCATACCTTTTAAAATCTGCTTGCATTCAAATATCAATGAGCCGCCTTAAAAAGCTATTAACCTTAGAATAATAACTCGATAGAAGGAGAGTCTCCATACTAGAGCTCTGTCAAAAATGAGACACAAAAAAATTCACGCAGCCTACTGCGCACCGTACTGACACTTTTGTAATGTTGCTTTTGTGAAGGTGCAGTTTCCCCGAAAACGGGGAAATAAATCGGACGCCTCAATAGTGTTTTCAAATGTGTCGTAAAATGTTGGTCGGTGTGGTATGATCAAGTAATGTAAAGTTTATTGCGAGATAGATCTAATAGATACGTTCACAAAAACTACGACATATGCACTAGGTATTATGGAAATTTAACGTACAATTTCGGTGGTACATTGGTATGTGTATGTTGTGTGGTCACAACCTTTAGGCAAACACAATTAATAATAGTGTTGCTTGGGGTAGGTAATGTTTTTATGTGGTATAAATAGAATATTATTAAACTGGTATGAATAGAAGATAACAAAAAGATTTTTTTGTATAATTTATTTTGCGAGCAATCGACATCAATGTCGACTTCAAAGTCCAATTATGAAATTTATCGTCAATAAAAATACTTATCTAATTCGACTTCAATGTCGAGTGCACGAGAAATGCCCCTCAGTCGACTGTATGTCGTAGGTACTTACATTAGGAAAATAAGCTGGATAAAAGTCAGGAAAACATGGGAAAATATTTTTTTCAATTGGGCAACACTGAACATTGAAAATAAACGTTTCTATTTTGGATTAAAAAATTACAAGATACAATGAAATATTGAAAGCTTACTTGTGAAAAGTGATAATATTATTCTTATTCTCCCTTTAATTTCTATTATGACACGATTTTACCGCACAAACCGTCATAATTATTTTTATTTCGGGAGACACGTTCGGGTCGCTGTCACATTTGACACTAAGGAGCGCGTGGGTACCCTTCGCCAATTAGGGTACCTCCTACTAAGCTTAAAGCGAGCGGAAGCTTGAAAACGCATTAGGTTTCTATAGAGTTATTATTCTAAGCTATAAACCTACATTTACCACAAAATAAAGGCTATGACACAGAAGGCTGACTGCCCACTAAGAGCTAAAAATATGTCATGTACTCCACGCATGCGCACTAACGGGCAAAAACGCCTTTTCGTCCACATTAATCCTAACTTAAGACATAAGATTGTCAAACTGTCGAGGTCTATGGTAGAGGCCGCGCGCTTATATACTCATGCCGGGCAACAACCCTAGCATATGTCAACGAACTCTTTTAAATTCAAAATCAAGGCTAAGACAGACTTCTGTGTCAGAGTCTTTATTTTGTGCATTTACTATAAATATATTTTTTTTATTTCTATTTAAATAATCATCTTTAAGTCAAGGGTCATAAAGTTCACGCAAACGAAGTTGCGGGCGGCCGCTAGTAAGTTATATCTATACAAATAAGTAGATACATTGTAGTTATAGGTAGGTTTCTATAATATATCAAAATTTTTAGTTTAAAGAGTAATTATTAGATGTCGCTGTCCACCAATTGTATATATAAGGGTGGCAACACTGTTGGATCGGTCTGCCATCATTCGAGGTAGAGCTGTTGAGTTGAAAGGTACGTAGTATTGTGAATATTTATAATTTTGTGGATGTTATTATTAATAATTGTTAATTTGATGCCTTCCGTCCGAGGTGTTTTACAATTGGAAATGATTTTGTTATTACTTGCGGAATTATTCCCATTTGTCCCCTCTGGCACTGTCACCCGGGGTGACAACTGGGAATTTTTTTCCCATTTGTCACCGGGGTGACAATTTTTCCCATTTGTCCCCTTCAGACCCATATCAGAGGGGACAAATGGTACTTTTTTTTCCCAGTTGTCACCCTTTGGTTCCGAGGGGGTGATAATTGCTAGGTTTTTTTTTCCAGTTGTTCCCTCCGACCAGTTTTGAGTAAGGATTTTCCCTATTTTCTACGAAATTAAACAGCTGTTTATGTAATATTTAGGTATGTGTTCTTTGTTTGCATAAAATACTGTCCTTAAAGGTGAAAACGTTATACCTACTTACCAAAAAATATCCTATGTATATTTCGCAGCCGGATAGTATAATTCGCCGTATTACATTACGGCTGTTTTCTAACACAGGGCGGTTTTGAAATGCGGTGGTTCAACGATTAGCCGGATTGAATGCGCCTGAATAAAAACCGACCGGAATGTATTCGGTGTGATTCCTACGTCATTCTACCTACAGCTAGCCATAATGTAATTCGGCGGGAGATTAACCGTCACTTAGGCAGTTTTTAGTTCCGATTCGTAGTACTCATGGCGCTGCCTAACTATGTTTTATTAAAAAAAAAGTCTTGTATTATAGGTAAGGGTAGGGGAACCGAGACAGTGATTGCCCAGGGTACAGTGATTGCCAGGTTTAAGGTTAACGTAGATTTTAACTTAGTTTCAAAGGAGTAGTTTTGAATTAAATCCGTTAAATAACACTAGAGTACTCTTTAGCAGAATTCTATAATAAATTTGTCAACATTTAAAAAAATATATACTATAATGGCTGTTTTTGCACAGCAGGTGTTTGTCTCTTCAAAAAACTCGAATTCCTTAGGAGAATCGGATACACTTAGTAGTTTTAATGATTGTGTCACTTTTATTTTATTTTTTTAATGTGAAAGCTAAACAACGAGCTATAAAGCTTTGATGTATCATTTAAAGCAGTTATCATGGTATAAAAACATTCCATTTACTATTTAGAGGGGGTGGGCAATCACTGAATTTTTAGAACAAATTTTAAGATTTTTTTTGTAAAACGTTATATTTACAAGTATTCTTTAGATATTTGAATTGTTGCTAACTTATCTCAAAGCTAAACTACCAATGGTATAAAAAAGTCGCACACTGCTACCCAATTATTAAAATAAAGGATTTAATTGAAATAAAACTTTGCATCATTTTCTTAAGTGGGCAATGACTGTCTCGGTTACCCTATTTCTTTATGTTCACTCTTTGTATAGAATGTTAGTTTGGGTTATTTTTTTTAATAACCACCAAGTTTTTTTTATGTGATGGGTAGCAAACGAGCAGGCGGATCACCTGATGGTAAGTAATTGCCGCCGCCCATGGACACTTGCAACACCAGTGGAGTTACACGTACGCTTCCAACCTTTAATCCCCTCCCCGGGCGGGGACCCTCACTCTCTCGGCTCGGCGAAACACAGCACAGGAGCTGCTTCACGCCGGTTTTCTGTCAGGCAGTGGTATCACTCCAGTCGAGCCAGCCCATTCGTGCCGAAGCGTGGCTCTCCCACAATTAATAATGTCAAAATTAAAGGTGGTCATAAAAAAATAACCCTAACCTAACCTAACACTTCTCATAATAAGTTGTAGTACGATGTGGCTTAACGTAGCCCGCCTTATTGAAGAACGTATCTCAATCACAATGTGGCTAATCGTTGATCCGCCGCATTTCAAAACGGCCCTGCATTACAAAACAGCTAGCCGTATTGTAATAGGGCGGACTATACGATGTCACAGTCGGATCGAATAATCCGCCGTATTAGGTACCTACATTACGGCTAGCTGTTTTCTACCACACGGCGGCCGTTTTGAAATGTGGTGGATGCACGATTAGCCGCATTCGGCTGTGACATAATAATTTACACATAGGATATTTTTATTTTTTATAATTTAAGTATGTATAAATAACATTTTCACCAAAAAGAACAGTATTTTATGCAAACAAAGAACACATTACCTACATTACATAAACAGCTGTTTAATTTCGTAGAAAATAGAGAAGATCCTTACTCAAAACTGGTCGGAGGGAACAACTAGAAAAAAAGTAGCAATTGTCACCCCCTCGGAACCAAAGGGTGACAACTGGGAAAAAAAAGTACCATTTGTCCCCTCTGATATGGGTCTGAAGGGGACAGATGGGAAAAATTGTCACCCCGGTGACAAATGGGAAAAAATTTCCCAGTTGTCACCCCGGGTGACAGTGCCAGAGGGGACAAATGGGAATAATCGTACTTGCGTATGGGAAATTCGTTTTTCATCGGCCCTTTAAGTCTGAGACTTTGTAAATGTACCTGTTAAAATTCTCATAAAGATTTGTTTCTTTTCTTTATTTTCAGATGATTGCTGTATGCTGCCCATTAATTTCAAATATTATCCTAGCCTTATTGCAAAAGTATCCGTTGGAGATGGATAAATTTGAATCTTATTTAAAAAATCTTCCATGGTTGGGTATAATTCTTAAACTATTAGCCACGTTAGCCGTTTGTGGAGTAATCACACGAAATACTTGGGTCCTCCTCATAGTGAGTACTTTTCTTTCTCCTAGCGTGATTGTAGGGGAGCCCGAGCGGGGGCCGAGTACGCTTCAGCGCGGCAGATTAATATACAGGGGGATACTTTGTACCTTTTTTTTTGTTTTGTTGACCCAGGTGAAATGCCGCCGGCCCGAAGTGCCGACGTCGCCACCTTTCGGCGGCGCCTTATACACACCCTCGGCTGGGAGACCAACGTGTAGTGTTGGGCTCTCCCATGACTGGGGCCTCAGCTATTCTGAGGCCGGTCAATAAGCACACCAGCTAAAACACCTGGGGCTTATCCAGGGCTACGGGGTGGGATACGGGCTAAGCAAATCTTGGCACTGCGTCCCACCCATGGACAACGTGGCACGCCAGCACGGCCTCTTACCAACGCGCGGGGCTTAAAACCCCCGGAGCAGCTCCCACTGCCCTCCGACAAAGCCCTAACCGGGCGGCCGCCCGCATCGCTGGATTGCGATACGGGCGTCGCGGGCATGGGCTCCTGCAGAACTGCAGGCTTCCAAAAAAAAACTGCCCCACCAGACAGTCCCACGGCCGGCCACGCTGGATTGCGCAGTCAGTCGCTGTGCGGAGTGGTGGGGTTTGCCGGTCTTTGCCGCATCCCACTAGCTGTGGGACGCAGCGTAGACCAGCGACAAAAGACCCCCACAAAAGATGTGGACCGCCGGGCGCCAACGCCCGGCGGTGCCCCGCTCAGTAGAGACCCACGTCAAGATGCGCCCAAAGTGAAGGAGATCCTCACAGGGCGCCGGACAGAGCCCCGGCCCAGACAGAGCTGGGCCTCAAAGTGCAGCTGTCAGCCGTCGGGTAGCAATATGACGATTATGCCAATTGCTACCCACCGTTGCCCAGGGACACCAGGACCCCTCCGGTAGCAGTTCCAAACAGTATTTCGCAATTTTTTTTATGAAATGTTTTTTTAGAATGTTATTCATAATAAAAAAATATTTGGCTTCCTAAAATTACTTAATGTTACCAAAAAAGGTCTGAAAGTTAGGATTTTTAGTTTGCAGTAGGATTTACTCAAACATTCAACTTCAAATTAAAATACAAAAAGGAGTTTCCATAGCTTTGGAGTAAGTTTGAAAACTTCACAGGGTCCTAATCTATCAATATCATGGAAAAAAAATACTACTTAATGAACCTTTTTTTGAAGTAATCGGCCTCCCGAACGCATATAGGCTGAAAATGTATGAAACTCAATAAAAAAATTTTTGCTCGATTAAAGGATTTACTCAAACATTTAACTTCAATTTAAAGTACAAAAAGGAATTTTAATAGCTTCGGATTAAGTTTAGAAACTTATCAGGGTCCTAAACTACCCAATATCATAAAAGAATAAAACTACTTTATTAGCCTCTTTTTGCGCCTGTGCTTGTTACTCAATGACTTGGATTGTGCAGTACTATGAGTTACTCACTAAGCCAATACGTGAGTATAATAATCAGAGTCTAGTTAACATAGCGTAATTAGTTGAATATGGAGAGAAAATAACGCAAACAAAACACTGCGCGCTTTTTTTTTTACTCTATTTTATGTGATAGGTGGCAGACGAATAGACGGATCACCTGATGGTAAGCAACGGCCGCCGCACATAGACACCTGCAATACCAGTAGAGTCTCAAGTGCGCTGCCTTTTGACCCCCTTTCCCCTAATTGGGCCTCCGGTGCCCTCACTCACTCGACGAAACACAGCGCAGGTGCTGCCGCCAGTCTTCCGCCGGCTGTACGCCGGTCTTCTGTGGTATCACACCGGTCGAGCCGATTCATGCCGAAGCGTGCTTTTTTTAAAAACTAACGCAATTTCAAGGTTTATTTTCTATTGAAATGTTATAAAGTAGAAAAATTGCTTCAATTGAGTTTCATAAATTTTCAGCCTATCTGCGCAGCTGCGTTCGGAGGCCGATTACTTCAAAAAGAGGCTTATAAAGTAGTATTATTTTTTCATGATATTGGTAGTTTAGGTCTCTTCGTATGTTTAGCGCACTGGTAGGACTGACACTTGTCATCAAGATAAATGGTGAGTTCTTGACGCACCTAGATTTGCCGATGATATCGTTGTCATGGCTGAAACCTTGGACAATGCTCCTACCTTGGATAATAAAGACCTAAGGACAATGCTCGATGACCTCAGTGAGTCTCTCAACAAGTGGGCCCAAAATGAACATGGACAAGAAGAGAGTCATGTTGAACTCTCATGTCGTACCCACTCCTGTAAAAGTTTGAAGCTCTCCACTGGAAGTTGTAGACGAATATATTTACCTCAGACAAAAAATGCAACTTGGTAAGTCCAACTTCCAGAAAGAGGTCAATTGGCGAATCCAACTCGGCTGGGCAGCGTTCGGAAAGCTACGCAGCATATTTTCGGCCCATTGACCACAGTGTCATAAGATGAAAGTCTTTAATGCGTGTGTATTGCCTTGCCAGTGATGACATACGAAACTGAAACGTGGCCGCCTAACTATAGGCCGCTTAAGAAGGTTCAAAGTCACTCAGAGGGCAAAGGAGAGAGCTATGCTCGGAATCACCTTGCGTGATCGTGTCAGAAATCATGTGATCCGCAGTAGATCAAAGGTCGCGGACATAGCCGAAAGAATTGCGTGGCTCAAGTGGCAACAGGCAGGGCACATTGCGAGGAGAACAGATGGCCGTTGGGTTGCAAAGGTCCTTGAGTGAAGGCCGCGTGCAGGAGGCAGCAGCCGTGGCAGGTCTGTCTGTCAGTCCCTTGGATGTGGGTGGCACAGGACCAATCTGCGTGGAGAACTTTGGGGGAGACCTATGTCCGGCAGTGGACGTCTATGGCTGAAATTATGATGATGAGTTCGACAAATTATACCAGAATAAGCAATGTATTCTGAATCGAACCACACTACAAAAGTAGCGAAAACTCTTGGATTGATTTTTAACTTTCAGATCAGATCCTGATTGTCGCTAATGAATCACTTTCAATATAGGTACCGCCAAACAAATAAAAAAAAAGTTCACAAATACCAATGCCTGACTTCAGCACCTATTTAATAATGGAGTCGGCGATGTAAAAAATAGGAAGTATCAATTGGTGACGGTCCTACTATAACGGAAAAGGATATGAAGTAAAAAAATCGAATATAGAACATTTTCTCGGCCCCGCTAATGATTGCATATGTGTGTGAATGGACAGCCGACCGGCATGACCGCTCGCTGGGAGGACCCGTTGCGTACTGAATTACGAAAATCGGCGCAGTTGCTTATAAAGGGTTTTTTTCAAAATTAAAGTAATACTAACAGAACCCATGTATACTTTTAATTTTTTTGCATAATATATTAAATAAAGACTGTTCTTTCATAAACTGAAAACAAAAAGATATAGAATCTGCCAAAACATGGGTAAACATCGCGTCGAAATGGGCATTTTTAACATGTTTTTATTTAAGATTGCAACTAATTTATTAATATGTTCATAATTTCTCGCTGCAGTATACCAGATCACTTACTGATAAATTAGTAAACTGTAAAATTTTACCTTTTTTGGAATGGTAAAGTATCTTTATCCTTCTTGAAAAAACGTCATTTTCGCGAGTTTTCGTAAAACGCGTTGGAATCAATGCTCTCGTTTAAGAAAAATGGCCGTATAAAAAAAAATGTTTCTCTATCTACCGGAAAAAATATATTATTCAATCAAAATAGATCTACCGGAAAAATATATTATTCAATCAAATATTGTATAATGGTCATGGTTATGACCTTTGGAAAATTCACAAAAACGTCATTTCCCAAAGTTTGACCTTGCACGCTCTTAAAACTATGTTTTTATGAAAAAAGGAACCGCCTTCAAAAAACCAACTGAAAAGAAAAAAATATTCTTTATTATGTAGGTACACCATTACTTAATCAATCAACAAAAAATAATATAAATTAATAATTAACGGTTAAATGTAAGTATTACTTCCACTTTTTGAAGTTGGTGTCAAACCAATTTTCATGGCAAAGAAGAACGCTGGTAAACACACACTTTGCATCATCATCATAGGTCTGCGCCCCAGATAATCTGGGAACAGGGCAGGGAG
This sequence comes from Cnaphalocrocis medinalis, assembly GCA_014851415.1. Lineage (NCBI taxonomy): Eukaryota > Metazoa > Arthropoda > Insecta > Lepidoptera > Crambidae > Cnaphalocrocis > Cnaphalocrocis medinalis. The sequence goes on from CM026296.1 coordinate 12,422,714, forward strand.
ATGAAGTGTGTGTTTACCAGCATCCTTCTAGCTGAGTTTTAAGTTTGCTTCTCGTATTCTGGTGAAAACCTTCCTCAGGTTATTAACATGCTCTGTGAAATTTCGTCCCATGACGATGATGTCATTCAGATAGACCAGGCATGCATCTCCCAGTTATAATAAAACTCCAGACTCCTCTTTTCATGTCTTTTATTCCGCACTCACAGTTTCAGATTACAGAGATTCACAATTCTGCCGTCCTCTAGCTATAATGCCGTTAACTAACATTTGGTCATTTTGAGTTATGAATACTATCCTAATAAGAAAAAAATTCCGCATCTAACCATCTTTCCGATTTTTTCTATCTTGTTTAGTTTCTGAGATAGTATGTCATTAACTACGAGTCAGTGCACTATTTTTGCAGATTACATAGCTAGAATGCAGTTACCTAAATTTCTTAGCTAAAACGCGGTTAAGGGATTTAATTTTTTTTATTAATGATGAAAAAATTCAGAAATTACATAGCTAAATTGCCGTTATTTGAATTTCCGTCTCAATAAAGCCGTTACGTAGTACTTTAATGGCAATATTGTTCGGCTGTTTTTTGGAAAGGTTACGTATGGCATTACAAGACTAAAACACCGTTAAGTGAAAAAACTAAACAAAAACGCGGTTAAAGTCCAATAGCGGCATTTAAGACTGGTAAAATAAGTTTCTTGTTTTAAAATTTGCAAAAATGAGTTGACTTTTAACGCTGACCAAATGTAAAATGCTATAGTATTTTAAACGTTTACAAGACTTAAATGCGGCTAACCCGCATTGCTTAACTATAATGCGGCTATGTGCCAAACGTTGCGGAGAGAGGAGACTCAGAGTGTTAAAAGTCGCGTACGCCTCGCAGAATTCCGTGCAAGATTTGCAAGGGCAGACTTTTGCAGGTTGCTACGCACTTGAACTCAATAAACACTATATCGGCACAATTAAAAAAAACTGTTTGTTGGGAAAACGCGTTCAAAGATTTTTGAGTCCCTGTATTTTTACAAAATCGGTCATAAATAATAGCAAAATTATAAAACTTCTTACACAAGACTTGACAGATCTGTTAACTTCCTCGAGCGAGAGGGGCTTTTTTGATAAATTCCTTCTTCTAAAAGTAGCCTCAAATGGCCATGTCTTTTACCTTTCTTTCCATTGAAAGAGCCATCGAGTCGAAACGGGGATCAAAGGTGTTCGTACAATCTCTCGGAAGAAGCCACCTAACGAAGCTGACTACAGCAAGTGGAGAAGTGGTTGTCTCAAAGCCAGCAGTCCTTTCAGTGGTTAAGATTTCTATAGCCGATTACGCTTTGCATGCATCTCAACCTGATCCTGAAACAAGGACTCTCGAGCAACATTAACACGCCACTTCACCGAAGACCTGCCAGAAGTCAACGTTGGCGAAATCGAAATTGCTCTTGGGCAGCTAAAAAATGGAAAAGCCCCCGAAGACGATGACGTAGCAACAGAGCTGATCAAAGCTGGAGGTAAACTCGTACAGAGGGAGGGTGCTTTTTAACGCTGTCCTATTTGAAGGGAGAAGGCGTGGAGTAGAATTGTGGTCGTCCTGTTCTTCAAAAAGGGTGACCAAAGACTGCTGAAGATCTATCGACCCATTTAGCTTCTAAATCACGTTTATAAGCTCTTTTTCAAGAGTGATTACGAACCGTCTGCGAACTCGACGAATTTCAACCACCGGAACAGGCTGGATTTCAGAGCGGAGTGACACCATAAACCACATTCACACAATGCGGCAGATTATATAGATAACCGAGGAGTGTAATCAACCACTGAGTGTAGCATTTGTGGACTATGATAAGGCCTTTGACTCGATTGAAATCTGGTCTGTTCTGGGATCCCTGCAGCGTTGGCAAATAGATTGACGATATATTCAAGTAATAAGAAGTCTCTACGAAGTCGCCACTATGTCCGTCCAAGTACAAAATCAGCAAATAAAACCTAAATACCATTATATCATTGCATCGAGGAGTGAGACAAGGGGACGTCTATCTCCCCAAAATGGAAAGGACGTGGCATCAACATAAATGGCGTTGGTACACATCTCCTACTTGCGATTCGCAGATGACGTCGTCATATTGGCCAAAACGATGCAGGACCTAAAATAGAAGCTAAATAGCTTGGCGGACTCTTCTAAACGCATCGGTCTACGGATGAAGTTGGACAAAACCAAGGTCATGTTCAATGAACATGTTCTACCGGAACCGCTAGCCGGGCAGCTAAAAAATGGAAAAGCCCCCGAAGACGATGACGTAGCAACAGAGCTGATCAAAGCTGGAGGTAAACTCGTACAGAGGGAGGGTGCTTTTTAACGCTGTCCTATTTGAAGGGAGAAGGCGTGGAGTAGAATTGTGGTCGTCCTGTTCTTCAAAAAGGGTGACAAAAGCCTGCTGAAGATCTATCGACCCATTTAGCTTCTAAATCACGTTTATAAGCTCTTTTCAAGAGTGATTACGAACCGTCTTGCGAACTCGACGAATTTCAACCACCGGAACAGGCTGGATTTCAGAGCGGATGTGACACCATAAACCACATTCACACAATGCGGCAGATTATATAGATAACCGAGGAGTGTAATCAACCACTGAGTGTAGCATTTGTGGACTATGATAAGGCCTTTGACTCGATTGAAATCTGGTCTGTTCTGGGATCCCTGCAGCGTTGGCAAATAGATTGACGATATATTCAAGTAATAAGAAGTCTCTACGAAGTCGCCACTATGTCCGTCCAAGTACAAAATCAGCAAATAAAACCTAAATACCATTATATCATTGCATCGAGGAGTGAGACAAGGGGACGTCTATCTCCCCAAAATGGAAAGGACGTGGCATCAACATAAATGGCGTTGGTACACATCTCCTACTTGCGATTCGCAGATGACGTCGTCATATTGGCCAAAACGATGCAGGACCTAAAATAGAAGCTAAATAGCTTGGCGGACTCTTCTAAACGCATCGGTCTACGGATGAAGTTGGACAAAACCAAGGTCATGTTCAATGAACATGTTCTACCGGAACCGATTGCAATCCATGGCGCCACCCTCGAAATTGTTCAAAAGTATGTGTACCTGTTGGGCAGCATTCGGAAAACTACGTCGGGTCTTCTCATCGTTGATTCCACAGTGCCTAAAGACATTAGTGCGTCAGCTACCCGTCATGTCTTACGGGGCCGAAACGTGGACATTAACAGCACGGCTATTCCATACCTAAGTTTAAAGTCGCTTAGTGGGCTATGGAAAGAGCTATGCTCGCCGTTTCTCTGCGTGATCGAATCCGGAACGAGGTGATCCGGCAGAGAACCAAAGTTATCGATGTAGCTCACCGGATTAGTAAGCTGAAGTGGCCGTGGGCTGGACATATCTGCCGCAGAACTGGCAACCGTTGAGGTAAACGAGTTCTGGAGTGGAGACCGCATCTTGGTAAACGTAGTATAAGACGACCTCAGGCCAAATAGAGTGACGATCTGCGCAAGAGGGCTGGCTGGAGCTGGACGCGAGTAGCCGAAGATTGATCAGAGTGGCGAGCATTTGGAGAGGCCTATGTCTTAGTGGACTGCAACAGGCTGATGATGATGATGATGATCGCGGACGCGACGCGAGACGCTTTACTCAGAAATGTTAAAAGAACACAAAATAGTTTTGGCATTTTTTTAATTTGTCTCTATAATCTGAAAAGTGCGATACAATGTTTTAAATATTATTATTACGGTAAACTCATAAATAAAGTAAGTAAGTAAGTAAAGTAAGTCATAAAGTTAAAATAAGTGCCATAATAAAGGCAGTTACTATTTTTTTTAAAGCAGTAAACTATTTACCTGCTAAATTTATGTAATTATGTTAAATATCGATAAAATTGATCTCAATGAGTTTTTTTAAATAGGTAAATCGTGATTTAAAACTCATGCATTATATTATGTTGAACATAAATAAATTTTGTTGTATTTCCAAAATTGTTAGCTAAGTATGTGCTTAGCTTAAATGCCGTTAGGGTAAAAGGTTTTTATTTTAACCCGGCGTTCGCACAGTTGGGTCTATTTGACCCGAACAGTTTTCAAATATGCGTGTTTCTTAGAATTTGTGTGCAACGTTGCCAAACTTCTGAGTAGCTGGAGCTAACGGTCCGCACTTAGTGCTGGATATCGCTAATTAGTAGTGTTGCGGCCGCAGCTGGTGATAGACACGGTCAAACGCGAAAAAGGTAAATATGACCCAACCATACTATTCGTGTCGTAATTTTTCGCCGCTTTAAAAAAAAATTTTTGGTTTTATAATTATTGTTTATTTCCTTAAGCAGCCGCCCGCGACTTCGTCCGCGTGGAAAAGTAACTTTTTACCCCCCTTTTAACCCCTTACAACCCCTTTTTCGCAATAAAAAGTAGCCTATGTTCTTTCTCAGGGTCTAGATTATCTGTATACCAAATTTCATTTAAATCCGTTCAGTAGTTTTGGCGTGAAAGAGTAACAGACAGACAGACAGACAGACAGACAGACAGACAGACAGACAGAGTTACTTTCGCATTTATAATATTAGTTAGGATTAGGATTTTCAGAACTTTTACAATTATGGATCGCGAAGAACGTAAACTACAGCGAATTTTTAGTATTTCGCAAGAATCCGACTCCGAATACAAAAATTCATCTGCAGTGAGCGTGCAATATTGTACTGCCGAGATTGCGCAGATGATAAGGATACCATGACTGACGTATAAGACTGATACAAATGGTGTTATAGTATAAGTCTATTAATTACTTGATTACCATGTAACAAATTAGTTTATATTATAAAAAAAAGTTTTTTTTGTTAAAATTTTATTACTTTAAGACAGAGGTTGTCTATTTTGTTATTTATTTGTGATACTTTTATAAAAAGTCATTAAAAAGATAGTTTCGTATTATGTTGTTTTTTTTTCTACTCAAAACCTATAACGATACTCGTATTATACAGATAGCACAACCACAAATCAAATTAATTTAAACTTTTGTAATTATGGCGTTTTTTTATACGGGTCCTGTCGACCCAACCCTACTGTCGTTGTTACATATTTTGACTGTGCTGGCGCCGGGTTAACTGCATTTTAGTCTAGTAATAATCATTATTTAAAAATACATTCTGTAAAATCTATAATTTATATACTAATTCTAGACTTGAACGCCGTTAAGTAAAAATAACGGCATTTAAGTTCAGTAAATTTATCTATTATACACCAACTCATTTTCCAATTTTATGAAAATTATTCAAAATCCAAGACTTAAATGCCGTTAAGGTAGTCGAAACGGCATTCTAGTTATGTTTTTATAATGTTATATGTAAAATAATACAAAGTTAAAACGTTTAAATTTAAATATTATCAAATATATGACACATAGAGTTGTGAAAGTTTGTGTGTATTAAAGCTCTTGCAAATACCAATGCAATGATATATACAAGTTGTATATTAACAGTTTACTTTAGAAACAGCAAATTTTTTTTCTTTCGCTCTCTTTAAATCCATTTTTCTCCGAATGTGGTTTTGGCACTTAACGGCATTATAGTTAGAGGACGGCAGAATTACAGATGGTCATCGGTATATCGGTTAACACTCAGAACTTTTACTTATCATAGGGCTACTAGTGAAACGTCCGCAACGGACGGCTGCTTAAATCGAACTGCCCATTTGCCCGCTAATCGATTAGTCAACGTGTCGGTTTGGCGCCAATCGGAAATCGATCAGTTTCCGGTGGCAATAATTTTAATTTAGTTTTTTTAAAAACCATCAACAGTCAAATTAAATCCTATTAAATAAATCAAATCTTACAATTATATTAATCGGCATTCGGCCATCCGAAATCGTATCAAAGATATTGGAATATAAAAACAAGATTGTGCACTATGAAATGAGTGCAATGTTAATTTCGATTCTATGCAGTGGGAATAAAGATTACTTTGAAATGCCAAAGCGCTTTACGAAAAATCGAGCCGAGCCAAACGTCGCTATTTAGGATGATGTCCTTGTCTTGTTGCCATCATAAAAAAAAACCTTTGTGGTAATACTTAAGAAAAGTTTATATTTCTTCTTCTGGGGAACTTTCAAAATATATAATAATTAAAAGGAATGATACGTTGGAATTAATAATGTCCTTATAATTTTTTAACTTTAAACCATGATAAACGACCGGTTTTATGTAAAAGTCGGTGATATGATATAATTATAATCTATATGCAACACTTGGCGTCTTGACATCACCATTATGGCGGCAAATATGGCGGCGGCAAATTAATTTGAACGTTTGATTTATTGTGACGACAAAAATAACGTATAAAAATTGCGATTATTTATTTCTAATGGTTCTTACTCGTTGTGTGATAGGATGCAAAAGTGAATCTTATAAAGGTAGCGATGTATCTTTTCATAGGTAAGTAAGTATTTAGTCATAGTTTTATTTTTGCATTGAGTAGGGTGTCCATTTCGCTTGTCATCTAAAGACTGGAATATAGGTAGGTACTTTCCCAATTAACCCAAACTTTAATTAATGACTGTTTCAGATTTCCAAAGGATAATGAAATGAAAAAAAGGTGGCTTAACGTCATACCGGGCAAAATAACGAAACACTCAGCTGTTTGCAGTTTGCACTTTAATAGGTGAAGACTTCGCGACCGATCCTGCCGCATCAAGGAAAATTTTTAAAATAAAGGCTATACCTTCCATCTTTCCCGTTGTAAGTATTTCCGAATTGAGTTAACAGTGTTTAAAAGTGACTTTAAAAATGTTATTTGATAGAGGTGACTAAAAATAATGATGACAATGTGAAATCGAGCGATCTCATTTAATTTTACTAAATCTTTAAGAAAGTTTAATATTCAACGTTAGGTTGTTCTTTTTGTTGTAAAATAATAAGGAATTTGAATCTGTAACTTGTGTTTTTTTTATACAAGAGCAATTTTGTATAAAAAAACACAAGTTCCAAATAAATACTCAAACGATACTTTGAAACGTTCGTGCTGGCACATCTAGTTTGAATGGGCTTCACGAGTTTCCTAGAGAACGCGATGTCCGACTCCCACGTGGGTGGACTAAGTTTGACTAACAACAATAATTGTAATCGAAAATCTCAATCGTGGGGTCACCTTATTAGAGTAGGACGCCTACCATAATAGAGACATCTCGCGGGGCTCGAATGCAAGTAATAAGTGCGCCATCTTGTTATTTTATTCCAATATCTTTGCATCGTATAGCTTCTGGCATAGATACCCACTACCTATAACTTACATAAAAAACATTATGAATTGAAACTCAACAAAATAAAATAAATCCTATTTAAACTTAACAAATAAAATCATAGTTAATCCAAGTAAATAAAGCCATAGTTAAACAAACAAACAAATAAATCATAATATTTAAACTAATTACATAAATCATGACATTCTGAATATTTTACTTTTCGTCCATTTTTTTTGTTGTACCTAATATTTATGGACATTATCAGACAAAAAAAGATAAAAACCATTTGCTCAAAATACCAAACATCCTTGTTATTCAAGAGTTATTTCGTTTCATTTCTGAGGTCAAGCTATACCTACTCATTATATAGTGAATGTAAAGTACATTATTTAAGTAACTTGTCAGCAGAAGTAAAATCATCTATTTTGTATTAACTAAGTATGAAATAAAGAAAAATTCGTTGATGCCATATTATAAAAGTTACAAATATAATATATAATATTTATTTCCTTTCAAATAAAGATTATTAAGAGGTATGTTTATATTGGATTAAAATTCAGTCTATACAGAACATTTAAAAATGTCAAGTCTGAACGCTGATTCTGAATGCCTATTTCTGCTGAGAAGAACCAGCAAGAAACTCAGTAGTAAATCTTGTTAAACTCTCAATGAGTCCTCTTTAGTTGCCTTAGTTAAAATCTCATATCAACTATATTCTTGTGTATATTCATTAATATTTGGTTTTCATATTTGTTTAGTAGGTATATGGAAATTCCTACAGCGGTTTACAAGATTTATGTATTGTCGTGTCGACACCTCATCTAAGATAATTTAAAAAAAGTTATCATAGTTATCCACAGTTATTGAAATATGGAGGTATTAACCTTTTTTTTATTGATTCATTCATTTCACTTAATATGGAAAAAAGTAATTTTACCCCTACACAAAATTGTAAGTTCTCGGGCCTTCAACTAAATTCTCGGAACATGACATGGAACATTAACTCATTAAATATATTTCATCAAAATCTACTATAAAAATTAGAGAGTTTGCTCTGTATCTTACGGCTGGCTGTATACGAAACAATTCGAGAGAGAAAAATATATCCTATCTGTTAACTTAAAATTGAGGTCTGGTGATGTCCCGCTTCATGGCATATCTGACATCTCCGTCCCTAATACCATCACAGAAAGCCTGCGGGATCATTTATTCGACCATCGTCGGGCATGACACGTACCTATGCACGTCGGACTAGCCTCTCGATTTCCGTCGCCCATTGCTGTAGACTCTCACCAGGTTTCTGTTGTAGGTGTTTGTCGCTGTACCTGCCCTCTAGTGCACTTTGGAGAGCACCTAAAGTTCTGTTATCTGAAGGCAGGTTCTCTAATGTTAGCAGGGCATCCCCAAGAAGAGCCAGGATCAGAGTCAGCCACCCCCTTACTTTAGCTACTGTCTCGAACTGGTACCAAAATGCTGCGCAAGACGTCGTTCCATCAAAGTGGGGTATTTAAATTTTTGGGAAATCTGACACTACTGAAGCACCCCAGGTCTTCACTCTTGCCATCTTGATATGCAGCTGTTGCATCTCCGTATCCATCTGGCACAGTCGACCCTCGTGTTGGGTGAATCGATCTTCATGTTGGTTGAGTCGATCTACATGTTGGGTAAGTCGATCTTCGTGTTGGGTCTTGATGTTTAGCACGTCATCCTTGAGAGCATCGATCTGCTTTTCTAATACCTCGTGCTTCTTCTCAATAACGCCCAAAAAGCTCTTGCCTAGCTCTTCCTGACGGTGCACCTGGTCCACCTTGAGCTCAGCTAGCAGTCTGGCTTGCTCTTCCTGGCGAAGGTCTTGCTTTTCCTGGCGGCGGACTTCTTCTTCCTTAAGCTCGGCCAGCTAGCAGTCTAGGTTGCTCTTGCGGATGGCGGGCTTGCTCTTCCTGATAGCGGGTTTGCTCTTCCTTGCAAAGGTCTTGCTTTTTCTGACGAAGGGCTTGCTATTTCTTCATTTCCACCAGCATGTTACTTTGCTTCGACTGGCGGCGGGCTTGCTCCTCCAGTATTTTAAATATTTTGACAATCTCCGCAGGCCCCACCGGTGGTAGTACTGATCCCTCCGTCAAAGACCCTTCACCCTCTTGCAAGGCCGCAGCTTGACTCCATTCCTTCCTTCAATTATTTATAGTCTAGTATTTAGTTAGGAGAGTATGCGTACTAGCTCAAAAGCGGGGCCTTTTCACAGGTAGCGCGAAAAAGGTGTCTGAAAGCATAATTGGCCTATTGGATTTGTCTGGCTGCTTACAAAGAGTCTGGAAATAGTACCACGTAGTTAAAAATGACGTAGTTTACCTAACTTTTAAACAATATTTATAATGTCTGGCTTAGGTAATTTGCTAAATTGCTAACTACGTCATTTTAGCAAGCCTTAATTTGACATCTTACTCTTTTGTGACTATTATTAGTTATGGTATTTAATCAATGTTTTTTCTTACAGTACATGTTCATTGCGTTAGTAACTACATTCTGGAGTGTTTTTATTCTCGTGAATTCGATAGTTTTAAAGCATATGACTACAACAATGACGAGGCGAACCGTATACTTTTTATTCGCTAGCCGGATTACACGAAGCTCAATTTTTATGGCCATAGAAATGATGGTAAGTAAATGATTGCATAGAGGTATTATAGGATAATACCTCTATGATCACCTCACCTAACCTATGATCACCTAATACCTCTATGATCATCTATTATAGGATAATACCTCTATGCAATAAGGTATTATAGGACAAGGAATCGTGAAAAAAAGAAATTTATTTTAAGCGTGGACACGTTTCATTTAAGTAATCATAATAATATGTGAATTATACATTGAAAATATATTTAATATACCTACAGGATTGACCCTCTACAGAATTATTATTAGTAAAGATGACGATTTGTAAGTGCTCTATAACGCAGAAAATTTTACATGATCGGTGACTGTTTTGTACTTTTATACCAGTGCGGATTCAAGCAAAGACTTTACATACTTACATACAACTAATATATTTTTAAATCTATAAAAACCTAACTAAATTCTTACATAAAACTACTTTCTACTACTACTAAACTTTATAGTTTCGTCATGTTTGTCCGTCTGTCTGTCTGTCCTGGCTCGTTTTCCGCTGTTTCTGCACCGATTGCCACGAAAATTGGTGAAGAGATGTATGCTCATAATTTAAAAATTGTTTTTTTTTAAATTATCGAAAAATAATCATTTTCAAAAATAAGCGTTTTTGAGCTTGCCCAAAATATGTGCTCTTAAAGTTGTGATATCTCAGGTGATTCAAATGAGAATCAAGTGATTCTTTTAACGATGTTTCTTAAATTGGGGCGTCTTTTGATTAAACACATAAAAAACAATTGTCAAATACTCGATTATGAAAAAATGTGTTGTAGTACCTCCGAGTAAGTACTTTCAACAAAAACTATAGCGGACTCTGTACCATACATAGTTTTTTTTAATACAACTGGACCACCTTATGACGTGCAGTTGCTGTAACTTAATGGTAATGTATGGAAATAACAACCTACAAAGTATGAAAATAAGGTCGCCCCATCTTATGGCTACGAAACCCTTTCAGTGCGTGTCCGACACGCTCTTGGCCGGTTTTTTCACCTAATATGACTGGGCTACATCGGCTAAGCATACCTTTGAATTCACTTTTAGATAGATAAAATTTTAACAGTGCTCTTTATTTTTTCCTTTCAGTTCAAATGCTGTGGTTATGATGGTCCAGATGATTATTATATGCATGGTGGAATATCAGTAACTTGTTGTTCTACTATTTCATTTGACCATATAGATCCAAAGCAACCAAACTTTAATTGGAATAAAGTTGAATTGTGCCCTATGGAGAAAGCAAACAAAACTCCTTGTACCCCGGAGATCTTGGACTTAGTGCTGTCGGGACTGCGTGGGTTTCTATATTTTATGATGGCATTTGCAACTTTGCAGGTAAAATTGTTATTTATTTGTAGGACGCACTTTTCTTAAAAATCTTAGCGTATGCGCAGGGGTGGGAACCTTAGAGTACCTATTAACCCATTCATTGCCCGCCCATCGGCGGGAAATTTATTTAAACTCTCACGCCGAGACCGCTCACAGGGCGGTTTAGCTTCGAACCGCAATATCTTTTAGAAATTAATAAAACCATGAGCAATGGTTTGTTTTATTATGTTCTATTGGCAATTCGAAATAATGGCCTGTTGATATTTGAAGTTTTGAAAATAAGTAATCAATTTTAATATGTTACGCCAAGCCCGCCAATGGGCGGGCAAGATTTGTATTCAGAAGTCGCAAATACTTTTTAGTCGTGCCATTCTATCATTCCCGATTTGATAAATGTTAGACTGAAAGCACTAGTGAGGGACAACGGTAAAATTGCCGAATCATATAAGTAACAGTTATTATCACTAAGGGCAGTTTCCCATATTTTTTTTTTTTAATTAAATGGGTTTGCACTTGACCCATCTCACCTGATGGAGAGTGACAATGAGATCTAAGATGTAGCGTGCTTTCCCAGAAGAAGCCTATTTATTCACTCCCGACTTAATAGCTCTCTGGGAATACAGAAGCCGGCAAGTTGTTCCATTCCTTATAGCAGTTCGTATTAAGAAAGAAGAATCGAAACGCGATTAATTTTTTCAAAATAAAATATTAATCCTCAAGTGACAAATAACTTATATACTAGATATTAAAAAAAAATGCAGTGAGTATTACCGGTTACGTCACTATGAAAACGTGTTGCTTTGTAAAAGCGTAATACAAAGTGAAAATTTTACGTTTTCTTTTTATTCTTAAATTATTTTAAGTAAAAAAGACAAATAGGATAATTAGGTGCCTTTGACATTATGAAATTTTTTTTTTAAAAGTGGTTCTTTATGATTCGCTAATGTGCTCCTCATAACAAGGATAAATGCAAAATAAAAATCGGGCATATATAGAACATAGATAGAACGGCCCCGACTATTTATAGGTGTAAACATTTTTCATCATACATAAACACTTTCAGAGTAGGCATGTATTATGTCATAAAAATAACAGAACATGCCGCCACGTGAGTGCCATAAATATCACAGAATACTGCACAAACACGCATATACACCGTTCAGTACACTTAAACTGTACATACCTATCAAACGATTCTTGTCCCAATCTTTAGCTTCGTGCCTAAAACGCCCATGAGCGGGCAAGAAAACTTAACCAAGATGCCGGGAAATATTTTGATGAATGTAATTCTGTATACAGGGTTATTTTTTAAACACCGGCATCAAACCACCTTGTCTACTGGCCATTCTGAACAACATTTGTTCTATGACTTTTGTAAATTTGCGAAAAAAAAGTAACGAACCGCTACGTTTGTACGAAACTCTCGGTGCGCGAAGAGAAACGTCACGCGACGGATGCAAAATGGCGTTGTAGCGACATCCAAGTAGTTTTATAAAACGTGGTTGACCACTTTGCCAGAGGGGGTCGCCTGTGTATGGCATCTCCAGTGGCTATATACTCAAAGACTTAAACGAAACATTTGATATAGCTACCAAACAACATTACTCAAAACTGGAATTCAAGACCAATAAATCTACGACAGATACGTCCCTGTCAAATCTGTTAAAGTCACTTATGTCATTTTCAAGTAACGTTTTTAGGTTTCTTTTTTTTGTGATAGGTAGCAGACGAGCAGGCAGATCACCTGATGGTAAGTAATTGCCGCCGCTCATGGACACTTGCAACACCAGTGGAGTTACAAGTGCGCTGCCAACCTTTTATCCCCTTCCCCCCGGGTGGGCCTCCGGTACCCTCACTCACTCGGCGAAACACAGCACAGGGGCTGCTTCACGCCGGTTTTCTGTGAGGCAGTGGTATCACTCCGGTCGAGCCGGCCCATTCATGCCGAAGCGTGGCTCTCCCACAGTTTCACGAGAGACTTGTGGACAATAAACCCAACTCCACCTTTCTTTGGACAATCTTCGCCCTCCCGGAAATACAGCAGGTTCCCTTATCTAAGGATCACCGTGTCTTCGCCCTGACGTCGGACACAATACTCTAGCGAATCCTGCTTAATTCTTCCCCCAGTTCCAGCAGCTTCTGTTCGGCGCGCAGTGTACGTGTGTTGTAGGTTTCCAGGGCCAAAGTTGTTCGACGGTTGGTTTTCGCAACCCAGGGATTCTTAGTACCCCTGGTCCCGGCGCCTAGCCCGCTTCCGTCATCGCTAGCTCAGCTTCCGGTACCGCCGGGCACTTGGGGCCTTGTGTTAGTCCTACTAAACAGGGGAGTGGGGAGGGATTTAGGCCTACACCCACCACGCACGCTGGCCCAGTGCGGGTTGGTGGAGCCTCTTCCTTGTAGGTACAGCAAGGTGCGCCACGTGCAGGTGAGGTTCACTTTGGATCCGTAAGATTTTGAGCCCCCTTACACCCCCAATATTTTTCAGAAAGTTTATTTGTTTGTTTAGTTATTATTGTTTTAGTAAAGTAAGCCCTACAAACTTAGATGCAAGTAAATTGGATTTTTTCAAGACAATATTTTTTACACGTGACAAGAAACAATAATGTTCATTATTGCTAAAAACGGCCACTTTTAGCAATAATTAACATTATTAATGTACTTGTCGCGTGTTAAAATATTATATTGCATCATTCTCAGAAAATTCCTCCTTTTTCAAGATGGTTAAAAAAATAATATTATTTTCTGTTTTTGCAGATCCTGGGAACAATTTGTGCAGCTTATCTTGCTTACATATTCAGACCTAAAGAGGCCCTATTGATAAAAATTTATAACTATTGCTTAAAAGGAACGCAGCACTACCTAAGCAGTCTGTTCGAGACCCGATGAGTGCGCGCGCGTGCGTTACATCTCCCCGCCTGCAGCGCGCTGTGTTTCTTAAGGGGCTATACGAATGAAACTAGCGCCGCCAACCTATTTACACTGATTGTGGCGAAAATACGATATTTTTTAAGAAACCAAAACATTACAGACTTAGATAAAAGTAAATTGATTTTTTCAAGATGCAATACAATTTATAAAGCACGCGACAAGTAGGTAACAATAATGTCAATTATTGCTAAAAGTGGCCGTTTTTAGCAATAATTAACTTTATTGTTACTTGTCGCGTGTTAGAAATATTGTATTGCATCTTGAAAAATCCAATTTTCTTGGATCTAAGTCTGTAATGTTTTATTTTCTTCAAAAATATCATATTTTCTCCACAATCAGTGTATATAGGTTGGCGGCGCTAGTTTCATTCGTGTAGCCTCTTAACGTGGCGTATTTAGACCTCGCGCTCGCTGCGATCCGAATGATTGAGGGACCACAACAACATTTATAAACCATTTTAACTATAATAAATAAATATCACCAAAAGTCATAAAGTCGTTATTGTACTTAGCTCTTGAATATTACGCGTCATATCTAGCCCGAGTAAATAGGTTCCAGCCCAGGGAAACTACCCTAAAGCGGCACGGGTAGGGCACACTACCGAAACTACTTTTAACATTTTTGCAGCCACAGCCTCTCTTCACAAAGTATATAATATTAATATATCGTCTGTGTGCTCTCGGTCTCTTGGTAAACATGGTAATATACATTTCTATGTTAATAATTTCCAACATCAGTTGGTAAATGTACGGAAATCTGAAATATGACGATTTTTTACAGCTTTTACCATTCGAGTTCAGTATATGGTAGGTTTTACCACTGTCAGCTGGTAGATAATGGTTAAATGTTGAAATTCTCTTATTTTCAGAATTACTTACATTTACCAACTCATGTTGGTAAATCTTAGGATTCACACTTAAATCTTAGGATTTACAGTAGTTCGAGCTTTTACAGTAACATAATTATATACATTTTGATTTAAATGTACGAGTAGAACCATATGCTCGTCGTTATAATAATAATATTGTATTATTTATAGTATTCTCGTTGAACATTAAACCTCTTATCCAACATGTTCTAAACTGTGATATTCAGTGATACGAGTATTTATCCCATCAAAAACATAAAATGGTAGCCAAGGTCTGTGGCGAGTTTTGTTTGTCGCGTTCACCGTCAAAAGAAATGATATCTAAATAGGTGCCAAGTTCAATGGAGACCTACTTGGCTAATTCTCATTCACGAATTATATTACCTACAGTCTAATATACGTATACGTATATGTCTAATATACGTTGGATGTAATTTTTGTGGTTTATAGTAATTCGTAAATGAAAATCACCTAGGTTTCCATTGAACTTGGCACCTAGGTATTTAGATATCATTGACATTGCAACTGGTCAGTTTAGTTTGGTTTAGTCCGTATAATTAAAAATGAGAGTTTATAAATCACTCTGAACAATAATTAGCTCTTGATTAGCTGATATACTAATAAATACATAGAAAAAAAGCCATTCTTTTTAATTATTTAATGTTACACATACCGACTTTGCAAATAAGAAATTTCCGTAATAATTACGATGGCCACAACAAAGTTAGTGCGGCGGTAGTGAAAAATTATTATATCGATATATTCTTCTGTCTGAAGAAAATGTTTGCATGTCGTTTATTATAAGTTGTTTATATTTAATTTTTAGATTTCCAATGGATGCAATTCTGCGTGATGTTTGGACCTGAGCCTGTGGTAATCATGTCTCGTGGGTGCCTAAACAAACTACCATAATGTGCTCACAGCCTTTTGAAAGCGATTGTTTCCAAACGACGATTTACATTAAAGTTATTACTAAAGCACAAATACTTAATTATTTTTATAGGCCTCTGAACTGAGCACATTTGTATGAAAAAGAGGGCTTGAGTCGATTTGTTTGCTCGCGGTGTATAGTTACATCGTAATTTCGTTATCGTTTTAATCCCGAAAACCTCGCAATGAGTATGACTTTCTTGACGCAGTATACTTGTACTGTATGACGTACCCGGCAGTGACGCTATTAATTAATTTCAGGACTTTCTTGATGTTTTTTTTTTTTCAATTTAAGTCCTTTACAGAACATTTATGAATGTCAATTTTATAATCTACTGCTGATTCGGAAGGTCAATTTCCCTCAACCGAGAAGAATCAGCAAGAAACTCAGTAAAATTTAATATTTTCAAAAATAAAATAAAATGTAAATTTCATAATACCATAACACAGTGTAGGTGAACAGTTTATCATTTGCACAAATTCTTGTCATTTAGGTATTCTCCAACTGTATAATAGGCATTTGCCATCAAATAAGTTTTAACGTGAGGTTTAAATTATGTATGGGTAAATCAACAAGGGTTTGTGGTAATTATACCTAACCTATAAGTATAAGAACAGTTATTTTATTTATATTCATGTAGTTTTTACTGTAACTCATGTATCAGTATCTTATGTTGGTAATCCAATAAATAAATAATTTGTTAAAAAATTTGATGCTCATTCCGACAAATGAATTACCAATTTTATGAAGTCTGAGATTTGTGGAACAACATGTTTGTGTTTATTTCTGGTGTTTAATTTTTCTTCGGTAATAAATTCAGATTTTTATAAACATACATTAAACAGTCAAAAATATACTGTGATGCTAATGGTAAGATGTTGATTTCTTTGGACAAATTTCTAAGCGAGTCTCGTGGTCTAAGTCCGTGTATGGCTCTGACGGCTCGCTTCTGTAGCACAAAGCAGTTGTCCCAGAATGTATGGAGTCTCGGCGTGGAATGAGTACCCTATACCAAAATATATAGTGAATTAAGTATATGAAGAATAGTTTTTGACTATTCAATTTGTCTATTGTAGCGTAAGTAGTATTGGAAGGAACAATTTGTTTGAACAAAGGATTGCAACACAACAAAATGGTTGTCAAATGTTGGTTACCTATTGATTGACATTACGAATATGACGTTTGACGTTTGTCTGTCTATCTAACGTTTGACGGAACAAACCACACTAAAAAATAAAAACTATCCAAAAAACGAAACCCTCTAACTTCACATTGACAGACATTGTCGTTTATTTTTGTCTTTGGTCACCGTCGTCTCACGCGTCATGTCTTTGGTAAAGGTTGAAAAATGGCTTGAATGTCAGCCGCAGTTCCCCACAAGAGTAGACCATAAGACATGACGCTATGGAAATAACTAAAGTATACAAGTCTTGCTGCTTCAATATCGGTCAGATGTCTTATTTTTCTGACTTGCTATGCAGCTGAACTGAGTCTTTCAGCCAAAGCTGCAATATATTAGGTATATGGACACTGCTATAGGCCAAATTCGGATTAAAATTAAACATTTTATTTATTATATTGTTTAATAATACAAAGTTACAAACACAATAATAAAAATACAAAAATATCTTAGTAAACCAAAATGTATGGTACAGACAAACAATGGTGGTTTAGACCTTGTCACAGTACATATTATGTATAAGAACGACTTCTACTTTCTTATACATTATGTATTGTGACAAGGTTCTAAAGTGTATACATATTTTTGGAGTTGACTGTACATACAACTTATATTGTGTGCTGCAATTGGGTATTTGACTAAAATTTTTTTATGTGTTTAATCAAAAGACGCCTCAATTTAAGAAACATCGTTAAAAGAATCACTTGATTCTCATTTGAATTACCTGAGTTATCATAACTTTAAGAGCACATATTTTGGGAAAGCCCAAAAACGCTCTATACAAATGGCTATTGAATTGTGACGTCACAACTCAAACTTCTGTATGCGCATCTAGTAAATTTTGTTTTGTAGCTATATCAAATGTTTCGTTTAAGTAAATGGTTTTATAATAAACGTTGGTGGAAAAGGTACGGGTAGTTCAATGATATAATTTTTTTTTTTAAATTTTATACTTTAAAAATGGACTTGCCCATGAAACTTTGAATGCTCACAAAACCAGCTAGACGTTATATTTTTAACTGAAAATCTCGGCCATTGGTTCTTATTTACCAACATTTTGATAAAGTATCAATATTTTTTACTATATCGAGATTAGTCTAATACCCAATTTTGAAGGGAAAGCAATAAAATGGCTGGGGATCGATATCCAGGATCGGTATATACTTATTTATTTATTTAAACTTTATTGCACAAAATTTGTAACAATAGGCGAACTTAATGCCCAGGGGCATTCTCTACCAGTTAACCTTTGGGTCATGCAGAAAAGACAGTGGTGCGGCGAAAAGAGTAACAGTGTAAAATATACTTACTAAAGTGTAAAATATACTTCGTCTTTGCAATAAATTATACGAATGGGAAAGAGATAGAAGTGCCTAATTACTATAATATAATGTTCGTTGCAGTACTTCTTTTCTGTTATCAATAACTGTATTCGGTCCACCACGTCCACCCTCCGTCTGGAAAGTACGTCAGGCAGCACTCACCCGACCAAGCAACGTGTGGAGTGCGGACATAGCACGTCACGAGACAGAACTTCCTACCATTTTCCTTGTCCGCCCAAGCCATGGTAGGTAGCCCTTGTCCACTTGATAGGACTCGGACGATTCCCTAGTACGATCCAAAAGTAGAATTTGCGTGTTTGCTAATTACAAAAGCCACTGCCATCTGACCTCCCAACCCCCTTTGGAGAAGGTATTTCGCCATAGCGCCATCTCTCTGTCAGCAAGGTGGAGTTCGACCGCTATTTTGGTATGAAAATTTTTGAATACTGAAAATAAATAAAACTAAATTGCTGAGGATTTGTTTAACACGTACATAATACACGGAATACGTACATCACAATTTTACTAAAAACCACTAAGTAAGTTAAGATACTTTTTAGGTGACGCTTGCCAGGGAGTACCTATACTCCCAGCAGAGCTACTTTCAAAGTTTTTTTTTTCGATAATCCGTATGCGTAAAGTTAAGTATACAAAGCATGTACATTATGTACGTATGTACAACGTACATTATTTCAACATCAATTTGGCCGGATTTTGTAAAGGTGGCTCTGCTGGAGAGGATGAGACGAAATTCCTTTGGGATTTAGGTCTATTCACCAATTCGACCTACGAGACTAAAACTCAAAATTATTAGAACCTGTTATTCTTCATTAAAATTTTCCCAGATTTTTTCAGTTCAAAATTCTCAGTGTCAGCCCGGAATCTGGAAGTTAAAGTTTTTCACCTCCG
The DNA here is from genome assembly GCA_014851415.1 of Cnaphalocrocis medinalis. NCBI lineage: Eukaryota > Metazoa > Arthropoda > Insecta > Lepidoptera > Crambidae > Cnaphalocrocis > Cnaphalocrocis medinalis. The sequence continues at coordinate 12,442,075 of CM026296.1, forward strand.
CGTGGCCGCGCCTCGATAAGCCAGTAGCCGAAAAAAAACTCGGTTAGAGGACAATATACCTATCTGATATCAATGTCACTCCGATATAATACATATATTGATTTACTTACTTGTGATGGTAATAGTATGTAGGTATGCTATTTAAATACCTTTTTTTTTTTTTTTTTTTGTTCACGCAGAGTGAATGCCGCCTTATGCACACCCGGCCGCTGGGAGACGACCAGGTAGTGTGGGGCTCTCCCCTGGATTGGCCCTCTGCTAATCAGAGGCCGTTCAAGGGCATACCCACTAACACTCTGCGACTTTTCCCGGCAAATCCAGGCTCGGGGTGGGAAAGCGGGAAATAGGACGAACCTTCATCACCGCAGACCCACCCATGGACAGCAAGGCACGCCAGTACGGCCTCTTCCGATTCCCGGGGCTTAAAGCCCCCAGAGCAGCTCCCACTGCCCTCCGACAAAGCCCCAACCGGGCGGCGCCCGCATCGCTGGATTGCGATACGGGCGTCGCGGGCATGGGCTCCTGCAGAACTCTCCACAAACCTACACCCTGCTGGCTGCAGGGCAAGGTGGGGGAGAGTGCCTGCAGGCTTCCAAAAAACTGCCCCACCAGACAGCCCCACGGCCGGCTACGCTGGATTGCGCAGTCGGTCGCTGGGCGGAGAGGTGGGGTTTTAGCCGGCCTTTGCCGCATCCCACTGGCTGTGGGACGCAGCGCAGACCAGCAACTAAAGACCCCCACAAAAGATGTGGGGGGTGGAGCCCGAAGGCGCCCCACTCGGTGGGGCCCACGTCAAGGTGCGCCCAAAGTGGAGGAGATCCTCACAGGGCGCCGGACAGGGCCCCGGCCCAGACAGAGCTGGGCCTCAAAGTGCAGCTGTCAGCCGTCGGGTAGCAATATGGCGATAAGCCAATTGCTACGCAGTTCCAAACAGAAAGAAAATACTACCGGGGAGGCCACACGAGGAGGTCGCCGCACCGTAGTCCCCATGCTATTTAAATACCTACTTTAAGTGTAATAACATTGTACCTTGGTTTTAGATTTGATTTCTGGCCTCGTCCCCATACATCTTCCATCAGTCCTCATGGTAGTATTATTTGTTATTAATCATAATCAAATAAAACGTACAATTTAAGATGACCCTTGTATTTGATTTCTATAAGCAATTACTACGCACAAAAAATACAAGTTCACTGAAAAGAAAAGAAATAAAATGGTGAAAAAAAAACCTCAAAGCACTCAAGATATAGCCTTAGAATAATAACTCTATATAGAAGGAGAGTCTCCATACTAGAACTCAGTCAAAAATGGGGCACAAAAGAATTCACGCAGCCTACTGCGCACCGTACTGACACTTTTGTAATGTTGCTAGTGAAGGTGCAGTTTCCCCGAAAACTGGGAAATAAATCGGACGCCTCAATAGTGATTTTATGATTTTCATAGGTACCTACTTATTGTTTACATAGATTGATGACGCCACTGCAGCTTACGTCAAAAAGCGAATACGATCCATTCGATTTTTGTATCGATACAATATTATGGCTTTCGATCCGTTAGTGATTAGTGGATCGATATAAGTAAGATGAGGATCGGATCGGATCAAGCTAAACCAACTTAAAGCATAAATCAATCTATGTAGCATGAATACTGACCGCGATCGTATCCTATACCTACTACAAAGAATGGTTCACATACGAACTGCTTCATATTTACATTAACGTAAATACTTATCTGGCGGTAGGTTTTGTTAAATATTTTATTTCAATATCCTTTAATTTCGGCAAGATCGGCACTTGCGATTATAGATTACTCATTATCTTTGTGTACCTATTACATTTGTAGGTTATAAATATTCGTCGTAGGTACTGGATAAAAGTCAGTAAAAATGGGAAAATATTTTTCCCAATTGGGCAACACTGAGCATTGAAAATAAACGTTTCTAATTTGGTTTCAAAAACTACAAGATACAATGAAATATTGAAAGCTTCCCTGTGAAAAGTGATATTATTATTCTTATTCTCCCTTTCACTTCTATTGTGATACGATTTAACCGCACAAACCGTCACAATTATTTTTATTTCGGGAGACACGTTCGGGTCGCTGTGACATTTGACACTAGAAGCGAGTTGGTACCCTTCGCCAATTTGGGTACCTCCTACTAAGCTTAAAGCGAGCGGACGCATTAGGTTTCTATAGAGTTATTATTCTAAGGATATAGCACAAAATAAATATTAGGTCGATTCCATTAATAATAGGTACCTAAGTACATGCAAAGATTTTAATCCTTTAGATATGCCCTGGCACCAAAAACTGTAACAATATTTTGGTGACTTGACGTGTGCGTGTCAACTAATATCACTCTTTAATTCATATAAGTACGGCTAGCAAAAGCATTTCATTGGGTAATAAAAATAAAATAATACAATACAATTATTATTAATAATACTTTCCAATAACCAATAATTTTGACCTCAGACCAACATTGCGAAAATTGCATGAACCTTGTACCTACCTATAGTCTATTCCAAATATGAAATCCTTTTTGAAAGATGTCAATAGTTCAGTGCTAGGGAAGTACCCTTAGACATCGATATTCGATATCGATACAATTTTAATCGAATGAACTGCAATGTTCGGCGTTGGGAGATGTAATAAGACAACTGAAGTTGGAGGTAAACTGATTTAAAACTGAATTTATTTATTGAGAGAAAATAGGGTTTCCATACTATTAGTTGAAAAGGTCATAGGTAACGTCTTATCATGACATTTACATTGTTCAGAAAAGTATCAGATTACATATTAATTTACTTAAATAAGAGATGATTATTATTTATTAACAGAATTGTCTAATCGGTATACGTCATCTATGCACGTGTATGAAGACGTCGTGGCACTACATAACTTTCAACAACTAAGGTTTATAAATATTGTCGAAAGAACACTTTTAGACTTTATTTGGCATTACAAACAAAACAATAAACGACACTTAACAACAAACAAACTTAAGAAAAACGCATAATGTCTTATTGTATAGTCCGCGGTATCTAACAATAGCGATGACCGTTAGTTTAAAGACTTTCTACCATAATTAGTTTCTGCGCACTCAAAATTATCGCTATTTTTTCATTCCGCAAACAATAGTTGTAGGCTTTTCTTCACTCTCCTCGTACTGATTGAAGTGACAAACAAAATGGCAGATGATGATTGATTGATGATGAACACGGTTTTTGTAAATCGGCAAACATATAATTTTATATATCTGGAATATGATGAATACTTGAGGCACGTCACTATGTTTAAAAGTAAAACACAAACCATAGTACATAACCGCAATCGCGCAAAAAACTATTATACTTGCACCTCGTCCTCGAGATAAGTAATCCTGAAATTTAATATTATTAGTACAAACAAAATGTATTAATTACCGTAATTGCACTAAAGATGAGAAAAAAAAAATGGTAGTGAGCTCTATGGATCGGCCATCTTGTCAATTTGTATTTTAGTGCCTTGCCGTTTTGTACGACTTATAAAATTATCTACGAAAACAAGTTAATAAATAAAGTACTTAATTCGATTAAACTATTATAGTTTAACATAGGAAACAATGCCTAAGCGTAAAAACAGGGACGCTGAGTATTTTAACAAAAAAATCAAGAAGTTACAAAAACTACTCAAGCGGGTTCGAAATCTCAATGTGTCGACGGAACAACAGAGCGATGTCAGCGATACAGATAGCCAAAAAGGTAAGAATTAACTTATAAATGCACTCGAACTGTTCAACGGACTGTCTCACGCATTAAACATTACCACAAATCCATGGTCACTTACGGAATTAACCAATTTCATCATAAATACTGCCTTAGCTAAATGCATTCGAGCTCATCAACGGACTGTCTCACGTGTTTAGAATTATAGTATTAACCCATAAAGCAATTTAGTGTTGTCATTTAGATAAACATAATGCAACTCGAGCTGTTCTTTGGACTGCCTCATCGCATTAGAAATCTCAAAATTAATTTGACTGGAATATCCTTGTCAAGTTGCGCTTAAATATTTGAAATTACAACATTAAAATCTATTTTCAGAAAATGTGTCAATAGTCCCGGAATGTGACCTAATGAACTTAGAAACAGACGAAAATACCAATAATGACTGCGAAGTTATAGAATTAGAAAATAACGAACAGGAAAATGTAAATGAGTGCGAAGTTGCACCTCTGGATAAGGACATTCTGGAGCTTCTGGGGGACGACCCTTCCAACACTATCCAGTATGGGAAAGAATTTCATAAAGAATTGGCGACCCGACTGGAGCACATTTCTATACACGGACTTACAAAAGAAGTAAACAAATATCTATAACAGAAGTATCCACTTCCATCAAATGCCATCCTGATAGGAGTGCCTGCATTAAACGGGATCGGGACAAGGCTATTGAAGCTAAACAGAAACTTCTAGCTGCAGCGATCTCCGGAATAGCATCTGTCATCATTAAACTACTAGATCCTAAAAATACTAACAAGAAGATGTTAAAGGAACTAATGGATGCTTATAAAATCCTATGTGACATGCAACATTCCGACTCAAATGCGCATTTTGACAGCTCCGCTACACTTCATCGTACGGCCAATTTGACTCGCACAGCTCTGGTGGAAACCCCTACATATTTCCACAGCACAGCTACACATCCTCGTATGACAAATTTTACTTTACTCGCACATCTTTGCAGCAGTTCTCGATTTGTAACCAATTGTAATCGAATTAACTTTCAACAACTAAGGTTTATAGAGAAAGAACACTTTTAGACTTTATTTGGTATTACCAATGACATTCCACCTACAATGGACATAGCGCGCCATACAATAACCAAGCGCGAAGATGGCACATGCTCCAAATTTCACCTTATTATGCTTCAACTGATCTGTGTATACACTGCTGTTTACAAACCTGCATGTGTAAAAATCTTGACAGTTAAAGTAGTAATGTATAACTACGTGTCAATAGAAGCTGCATAAGGTAATTTACGGAACAGTTCAGAGCAAGGAATACAAGAAGTCGCAACGCTTATTATTTATTTCATCTACTATAGGTATGTTTATCGGTTTGCGTGCACTCATTTGAATTTAATTATCGAGGGGTGAAAGGCTATTTGTTTTAAGCGACATTTTTGCAACTTTACAGGAGAGCGTTTTAAAGTTTTCGATTTCGGAAAAAAAATCATAAAACGTAAACTATTTGATATTTTTGCTTGCAAGTTTTACAAATCAGTTAAGTTTTAAAAGGCCCAAATTCAGGTTACATTCTTCACTTTATAACGATAATATCTTAGAAAAAAAATGTCACTTAATACAAAATGGCCACTTAGCAGAGTAAGGCAAAATGATTGAACCGACACTTTATTCTGTTAACAGCTGCAAGCAAATTGATTTAAGTGTTACTTGGATTGTGTTTCAGAGGAAGGCTAAATGATTTAACAAACATTCTACTAATTGGATAGGGTAAAATCTATTTGGTTTAAACTCCAAAATTAAATGTTTCAGGGTCAAATCAAAATAGCATAAACAACAATTTGAAACAACTGCACTTGTATTAAATAGCATTTACTTCTATAACTTTATATAGAATGGTCAATGATACCATTAAATTATTTCCCATTTTCAAATTTAAATGTCAGTGGAGATGATGTTTTCTTCAAAAAACAAAATTATGTGCTATTATTAAGAGTTTTCACAAACCTTCTTATCAGTTGATATCACTTATCAGTTGTCACCGGCGGATACCTTTCACGGAGAGGGAGGAGACGTACATATTAGCGTCGTCTTCTCCCCCTCCTTGCTCTTCGGAGCGCGGAGGCGAGTGGATGCCTCTCTCTTGCACTTCGCCGCCTCCTTCGCTGCCATCACGTGCTCGCTAAAGGCAGCGAAGGCCTTTCAGGCCTCATCACTCGCTAGTATAGCTCTCACTACTCTAGCCAGTGAGAGGTCTTGGCTGACCCTCGCCACCAATGCATAGCGCTGCGGAGCTCACGACGCACATAACCCTAGGCTGTGTTGCGCCGTATCCTCCACAGCGCTGCACGTGTGGCAAGAAAGCGTCTCCTCCCGACAAATTTTGTGCAGGTAGTACTACCTACAAAGCAACCATGCCCGGTTATTACCTGCACCATCCTAAAGGAGACGACACCGTGGCTCCGCTCCAACCACCGGTTCAAGACCGGGGCGATTGCGTAGAGCGTTCTCCGGCCGTACGAGGCACTCAGGCTATCGCCTCAGGAGGACCTGACAAGCTATTTTCCGCACGGCCTCCCGCTCGTTGGGGCAGTAGGACTCCCCTACTACCAGCTGCTTACATACGGCGGAGAGTGCCACGGCGTCAACCCCCACGGAGACGTCTCAGCGAGCAAACAGGCTGCATTGAAACTTAGCGTTCGGTAAGCTTGAGCGACCCGCTGCGCCATCAACCGCTGAGGCCCCCGCAAGAAGGGAAGGTTTTCCGATTTTGCTAGGGAATCCGATCAGACTGGCGCCCCATAGAGCGCCATGGCACCTAGATCCTGGTCCGCCCGGGTTCAGCAACAGCCACGAAAGCGTGTCTGCTGCGCTGAGCGCGGGTGAGGCCGAGATAACGCAACTCGACCCTCACCGGAACCTGGGCACCTCCGACAGCAATGTGCCTAATTTTTATTTTTGGTATAGCAATTCTTTGCAATTTATTCTTAAGTAAATATTGCACTTAAAAAAATCCTCGGAGGGTTCAGGTGGGACTCGAACCCACAACCTTCCGCATACCGGGCAGACATGCTATCCACTTTACACCATCCGAACCCCTTACTAAGCCGACGAATTTCGTAAGTGCTTAACTCGCCATGAGCTGACGATAGTCTCATCAATATTGTAGGTATACTATACAATATCCAGTGGAAACATTATTTCAAATATTTGACCCCACAACCCACTCCTCGTTCGAGTCCCACCTGAACCCTCCGAGGATTTTTTTAAGTGCAATATTTACTTAAGAATAAATTGCAAAGAATTGCTATACCAAAAAATTAAATAAAAATTATTCGTTCAGCAGTTTCATCTTAACTAGTGGTCAAATATTTGAAATAATGTTTCCACTGGATATTGTATAGTATACCTACAATATTGATGAGACTATCGTCAGCTCATGGCGAGTTAAGCACTTACGAAATTCGTCGGCTTAGTAAGGGGTTCGGATGGTGTAAAGTGGATAGCATGTCTGCCCGGTATGCGGAAGGTTGTGGGTTCGAGTCCCACCTGAACCCTCCGAGGATTTTTTTTAAGTGCAATATTTACTTAAGAATAATTGCAAAGAATTGCTATACCAAAAAATTAAATAAAAATTATTCGTTCAGCAGTTTCATCTTAACTAGTGGTCAAATATTTGAAATAATGTTTCCACTGGATATTGTATAGTATACCTACAATATTGATGAGACTATCGTCAGCTCATGGCGAGGTTAAGCACTTACGAAATTCGTCGGCTTAGTAAGGGGTTCGGATGGTGTAAAGTGGATAGCATGTCTGCCCGGTATGCGGAAGGTTGTGGGTTCGAGTCCCACCTGAACCCTCCGAGGATTTTTTTAAGTGCAATATTTACTTAGCAATGTGCCTGTCGGAGGGAAGCCTATCGCCGGCCGAGGGAAACAGATCACCTCGGTCTTCTCTATGGCGACCTTCAGACCCAGGCGCCTGAGTCCGCCGCGGCTTTCTCAAACCCCGTGTCTACCCCGAGACGTGACGAGGGTGAGACCTCACCTCACCTGTGGTGAAGGTCATGTCCTAAAGGAGACGGCCGCGCAGGACCCAGTCATACCCGATATTCCAGATTAGGGGTCCAAGGAGGGACCCCTGCGGAACACCAGTCTCTGCGGTGGGGCGCCGGGTGACCCCTCACTTGTCCACGTACATGACCTCAGGTTTATCGAGATAATTCTCGATGAGAAAGATCAAGTACTGAGGCACTCGAAAATAGCGGAGTGTCTCCAGTATCGTGGCGTAGGCGAGGGAGTTGTACGCGTTTTTTATGTCTAAGGATACAGCAACAACCCTCTTCCCCTCTTCAGCGGCCTCCTCTATCTCTCTTTTCAAACGTATCAGGGCGTCAACCGTAGACTGGCCTGCCCTGAATCCATACTGAGCCTTAGAGGTTGAAGCCCACGTCCTTTAGATGCGCGGTGAGGCGGGAAGCTACAATCCTTGCCGGCAGCTTCCCCACTTCGTCCAGGAGCCATTGGTCTTCACCTTGTCCAATTTGGACAGTGCCCAGCGCGGGATAGGAGAAGGCCGTCTTGCCGGCCCCCTTGGCCCCAGCGCCCTGTGCCGATCACAATTCTTATGTATCGGTGGTCGGACAGCGACTCGGCGTCGTCCACCTGCCAGTCAGCGGTGCGCGCGGCTATGGACGGGGTGGCGTAAGTGATGTCCACCACTGATCCGCCGTTCCGCTGCACGCACGTATGGGTCAAGCCGCTATTTAGGAGGGTGAGACCACTCGCCACCGCCCACTCCTGCAGGACTCGACCCCACTGATCTGTGTTCAGGTTCCTCCACGCGATGGATTTTGCGTTGAGGTTCCCGGCGAGAATTACTGAGCGTGGTGTACTGAGCGGCCCAAAGCCACGCCCAGAACACTCAAGAATGCCTCAAAATCGGCGACTGACCGGCTGGGGGAGAAGTACACTCCCACCACGATCAGGTCGTCCCATGAGGCAACCACATACTCTGATTTTTAACTCCCCCCTGCACGGATGAGAGGGGTGAGTTAAAAATCAGCCTTCAGCACTGAGCACACATACATTAGTTATCACGGTTCGCGACAGACTTTTAAGCACTCGGCGCAAGTGGTGGGGAAAGACGTCGGCGGGGAACAACAATGGTTTGATCCGTCGTGGCTAAATTGTAACATAATAATATTTCAATGTCTGAATGGACATAGATATCACAATTTTGAGTTTTGGTAAGTGTTTCAAATAACACAGCTTAAAATTGGGGTATGTTTGACCGACACTAAATTAACTTCAAGAATGCGGATAAAATTCTGAGACGACATGCTAGTAAAATTTTGATAGGGACGATAATGGTTTAAACGACATGGTATGATGAAAGTGGATAAAAAACAAAACGGTTGAAACGCCTTGTCACATGTTTTTTTTGAATAAAGCATAATGGTTTAAGCGACAGCAAAGATGACTTTTGGCGGAATTCAAAATGATTTAAGTCACAGTTTTAGCAAAAAGTAGTTACAGGAAAAACGCTTTAACCGCCATTGAGTACTATTATTGTGATTGCAAAACATGTTTAAGCGGATTTTAATCGCGTTTGTGTATGGTTCATATCCATGGTCTCTAAAAATGATACCGATTTTTGGCGTTTCATACATCAATGTTCTAAAATGAGGCCAAAATTTTCATTGTTTGAAGCGCCAAAAAAGTCGTCTATTAATTATGAAACCCAGCTCAATCGACGCAGAAAAATTCGCTGATTCCGAATATGTATATAACTCAATATCGCCCAAAGTGTCGCTTAAAACAAATAGCCTTTCACCCCTCGAATATTTTTATATGTATATGTAGGTAACTGATTCCATGATTTTAATTAAAGAAATGATCCGTAACTCGAACAGTTTTAATTTATTTAAATAATTTACTTTTTTTTTGTGCGTAATAATTTTATTTTAAATTATATTAATGGGAAAAACTGGAACCTGAAAACTTTCCATTGCAACTAACTTGCGCCACTTCTCTCTCATAATCTCATGTTAGTAAGTAGTGGAAAGCTAAAAAAAACAGTTATCGTAAATTAGTTAGTGACCTACTTTGCAAGTACATATGACGGCCCCTCCGGAGGGGCCAATCAGTAGGGCCTCACGTGCGAGCGGCGACGCGCGCGCGACTATGTTTGTGGCTTACCGACGTACCGATACCACCGCTCTTTATAATAAAAAAAGGCAAAGAATTATTGCGCAGTGCTTGCCTGTAATAAGCTCCCAAAGGACGAAGATCTGTTTTTATATTATTATGCTATTATTGTAAACAAAATAATATTTTTAGTTGGATATAACTAGTTGAGTTACCGAAATTAATATTAACGTAACATGAAACATCATTGGTAGGCAATAGAATAGCTGGTATACAATATTGCTATTCCAATATTTAACTGAATTTCGATCTGTTTCGTTTTATTTTTTGGTAAGTAGGTATATCTTCCAGGCCGTGATCTCGGGGTTCCGGGTTCGATTCCCGGGTCGAGCAAAAAGTATGTTTCGAATTTTTCGAGTTTGTGATTACCAATCCGCATTAGGCAAGCGTGGTGATTAAGCCTAATCCCATCATAGTAGCGATAACTTGATTTCTATGATGGAGGCCTTTGCCCTGCAGTGTCAGTGTCAGTAAAAAACTGTCAGAAAAGGTACGAGTTACGCGATAGAAAGAGAACGCACTTCTATAGTCCATTTCAGCTAAGAAGAGCCCTGTGTCACTTCATCGTGTTCCTGAACTACGCATTTTATGTTTGACAATGTAAAATAATTTTATTGTATATTTTATTCATTTAAATGCGGCATCGTTCCGGAAAGTACTAAAACAAAACATCTCAAACTCAAAAAATAAAAACAGTATTATTTAGTTAAATTTACTGGAATAGAAAATAAAAATGTATTTTATTATTAAATCTATGCAGTTCGGAATACGTGTAACGGAACGTGAGAAAAACATAGAGCTGGGACATGAAATAATCGGCGGCCATCTTGTGATCACTCGATTAATCGCATCAGTAGGAGTGCATCACCCTTGTATGCAAGTTGCGCTTTCGTTGAATTTGCGTGGTGATCGGTTATTGTACTTTTTGTTTTTGTTAAAGTTGAGTTGTTGCTGTTGTTTGGTACGTTTTTCATTGTTAGTTTTGTATTTTTTTGTCAAAATGCTGAAAAAAGCTGTTTTGAACTCGCAATCTCGGGAATAACAACCCCATTTCCGCCCGATTGGGCCTCCGGTACCCTCACACACTCGGAAGAACAGCGCAGGCACTGTTTTATTGTGTTGCTGTTAGTATAATAAAATCGATTCCATTTCCATACGAAGTAGAATCGAGTACTATAAACAATCGCAATTTTTTAATTTTAGGACACCACTACCAGTGTCAAAATTGAACTGTCACAGGCAAAGATTTTACACTATAACAAGATGGCGCACTTATTACTTACATTCGAGCCTCGCGAGATGTCTATATATTGGTTAGCGTCCTACTCTAATAAGGTGACCACACGTTTTAGCGTTTCGATTACTATTATTGTAAGTCAAACTTAGACCACCCACGTGGGAGTCGGACATTGCGTTCTCTAGGAAACTCGTGAAGCCCATTCAAACTAGAAGGGCTAGCACGAACGTTTCAAAGTATCGTTTGAGTATTTATGAGCAATTTTGTAGAAAAAACACAAGTTCCAAATTAAAATTCCTTATTATGTAAACGTACGATACGAAGAGACTACCGACTTTTCGAAAAGTTTGTGCTAGCCCATTTAGATTTTCTATTTACCTACCTATAATAATACGCTCTGCGGCACATTTAGCCGGCCATAGCGTATTATTCATACAAACGTACATACTTTACGATTTGATAAATTAAAAATAAAATAGATTTATTGCTACACTTTTTACGTAACATGACCTTTTTATGGTCGTCCATTATCATGCAATTTATTCGACCATAAAAACTTTCCGATTTGTCCAAAAAAAATAAAAAAGTAAATCCGTCTTTAGATGACAAGTGAAATGGACACCCTACTCAATGCAAAAAAAAAACTTGGACTAAATACTTACTTATGAAAAATACACCGCAACCTTTATAAGATTCACTTTTGCATCCTATCACACAACAAGTGAGAACCATTACAAATAAATAATCATAATTTTTACACGTTATTTTTGTCGTCACAATAATACAAACTTTCAAATAGTTTTTGCCGCCGCCATAATGGTGATGTCGAGACGCCAAGTGTTGCATATTGATTATAATTAAAACTACCATATCACCTACTTTTACATAAAAACATTCGTTTATCATGGTTTAAAATAAAAATAAATGAAAAAGACATTATTAATTCCAACGTATCATTCCTTTAAATTATTAAATATTTTGAAAGTTCCCCAGAAGAAGAAATATAAACATTGCTTAAGTTATACCACAAAGGTTTTTTTTATGATGGCAACCCATTAGACAAGGACATCATCCTATATAGCGACATCTCGCTCGGCTCGATTTCCTGTAAAGCTATTTGGCATTTCAAAGTAATCTTTATTCCCACTGCATAGAGTCGAAATTAACATTGCATTCATTTTCATAGTGCACCATCTTGTTTTATATCCAATATCTTTGGTCACAGGGCTCTTCTTAGCTGAAATGGACTATAGGTATAAATATTTGTAGGTGTTGAACGCTGGTCGGTCGGAATTTCAACGTTATATTATAGTAGTCTGAGGCTTTATTTGCATTAACGGTTTTTAGAATTAGGTTTTCTATACCTTGTACTATTAAGTATTCTGTGCTGGGGTGATAAAAACTAATAGACTACTGGCCCGTGTTAAAAAAATGATGGGTCATTTGAACCACCAGATGACCTATGTAGAACGATATAAGAGCATAAAATAATAAGATTCAGCATTATGCCGTCACTTGTAAGCTGTCCAACTGAGTGCAGGTGAGAATTCAAAAGTACAGGTAGAGTGGGTATATTTTGGTCATATATTTTTGTACGGCATTCTTACTATCGATAGATCCATGAAAAATAATAAGA
>CM026296.1:12454985-12582090 GCA_014851415.1 Cnaphalocrocis medinalis
CGTGGCAGCAACTCAATTAAGTCCATACATAGGGGTCTATGTAGAGAAAGCCCAATGTCGAGTTACCCTCGGTCCTTATGTCTGAAACGCAAGTGCTATTTTTGCAATGGGGGTGGTAACTTGACCTGACTTCGTCTGTACACCGCTTGGCTTATTGGGGCCAGAAGCGAGAGATAGTTTGCAGTAAATCGTTCCTAAGCCATCGAGCCCCACTTGCTGCACTCGGCCACAACTAATTTCATGTTTCGAGCGCAATATTCAATAACCGGGCTTTGGACGACACGGAAATTATATCAAACTAGAGATAGTTGAAAACTTCAATAGTCAGTATAAGTCATGGCGTGGAATAATTTCACGAAATGGTCGGATTTTAGAAATTTTTCATTGTCTATTGGCCATGTCACGACGACTTACCCATGGTACAGTTAAGTTAAGGACATTTTACTTTCATTCAATTATTTTGAAAATACTGGACTTAAATAATAACTTGTTCATGCTTGTTTTACTCAGGAATCTGACCAGCACAACCACTTTATCGAGACACGGGGGTAAAACAAAAATCCTCCCGTCAAACGCTGGGTATACCTTCCTACACCAATAATTTATTGCTCCTTAATTTAAATTTATACAAAACGAATGCCCCGCCCCCACATTGTTTCGGGATATTAGTTCCGCTCTGTACCAATAGATGGCGCTGGGCGTCGATTGGATCGCACTAGTGTTTCTTTTAATCGTTTCCTATATTAGTTAATTTATTTACCTCTTTAAATATACATAGTATAGAATAGGTAAGTTATTTAGTAAACTGTCTAAAACAATTTACAACTATAAACTAACTTAATAACCTAGATACATTTAATTTGTTTGGGAATTAGGTCGCGAAAAATCGATCCACTGGCGATTTCAAAATAGGCGGTCTAATTATAAATGAAAGACTTATAACATAACTCAATTGTCACCTTTCCTTCCCACGTTCTGTACAATCACGTTCAAAACAGGCAACGGTGGTGGATAGCTGGAATACAAAATGGGCGAGGCCAAATTTTGAGAAAAGATCTAATTCCAAAACCATTTCGAGGAAGTATTACTGATAACTATAATAAATGTAAAATGTTCTAAAAAGTGAACTGCAGAAGTTGTCCTATGATGACACAGAAAATATGTTATCTATTTTGAAATAAATAGGTATATCTCTAGACTTTAATTAGTTCCATGTAAGAACCTGTAGCGTATATTAATCTAAGTAATTAGTCCTAAACTGTCTACCTTTCTTTATATTTAATTAGATTTAATTATAATTGATTCTTTTTAATTCAAACACCTAGTTCTAAAATACCTAAATACCTGTGAGACAATTATTCTTAGTACAGGTAAATATCATTGTCCCTATGTATAAAGTTTCTATTGTTAAATAAGTTCTATTATAATTAATAAAGTTTTATTTTTATTTTATTTATTACTGATCAGTTTTCAGTCATCAGATTTTAGTTTACAAGTTTTAACTAAAGAATATTTTCGATGCATTTTGACGTGTTCTAGAGTCTAGATTCCTAACCTAACCTATTCATAATAAAAAAATAAAAATCGCAGATTTTTGAATAGCTAGCTTGAATAAATAGCTAGGTATAGTGAGCCAGGCTTCATCGAAAAAAATCAAATCCTTTTATAGAAACCATATTTGCGTAAGTCATTCGGTTCACATTTTCACGGTTTAAGTACCTATGACGCTTACTGTACCTACACATCACAAGACCAGGAATGTCAAATGCAATCAATAATACATAGGAACATAACAACTTAACGATTACCTATTAGTAAATGAATAATAGATTGATAGAATGACGGTCTGTCTCCTTGCTAATCGTCTGCCTAACTACATCTATTAAATAGAAACCCTTTTGTCAGGCTAATTCACTCATTTTCCGTGTGAAAAGTCCGCGGGATCGCGTATTGTAGAACTGAGGTCCATATCTACAAGGTGATGTGTGATGTTATCTTGTGGGACCTCAGTCTACCAGTACGCCATTCGTAGATTTTTAACGTGCAGTAAAATGTCCAATTTAAATAACTTAATTAGCTCTTTATTTACAAATAGTGGCCCGCCCTCCCTTCGTTTCGAGAAATGAGTTCCACTTTGTTCCAACAGATGGCACTAGGCACTGATTGCCTTACGCTAGTGATCCGCTTCTTCGGCTTTATGCGTCGCAGCCGGATTGTATAATCCACCGTATAAAATTACGTGTCGAACTGTCGATCGATCGATCAAGTTTTCGATCCTTCGGGGTCACAATGCCTGAAAACGTGTCTGTATGACCAGTGGATCCTGACAACAATAATTACAGTACTTCCCGAGGCATGAACTCTTACGGAGACTACCTATGTACATAATTAGGCCATGGAAAGACACAAGCTGGGCAACAGACTTCGAGAACGAATCCGGAACTCCGAAACCGGACGAAAGACTAAAAGTCCAGGACCTCAGATCGGAAGTGTAGGAACTTAAGTGCAGGATATCTCGCTAGGCGTGGTAGGTGAAAGAAAAAGAAAAAGAAAGAAAGAAATCCTGGTCGTCCGGAGTCACGACGGGTAGACGATATCATCAAAAGAAAGTTGTGTAATATCATGGGTGAAGAACGTTTTAAGTGTTTCTGAAAAAACATTAGGTACTTAAATGTTTTTTTGTAATTACAAGACAAAATTACAATTGTATTCGACAAATTTTGCTTGTAAGACCCGATGTGGATACTTACAGGTCCTTAAATAAGTATATTGTATAACGCTAACGATATTCTGTACAAATAATTAAATCACAGCCACCTTAATGTATTACATTAGCAATTTTAACTGTTTCCTCACTTTGAACTTTATAATGGAAATGAAGGGTTGCTGTCACACCTAAAACTTTCCAAGAGTTCAACAACACTCTATTTAGTTTTCACTTTGAGGAGTTTCAAAAGTCGGCCCTTGTGAATCTGACAGCTGAAAGTCAAATGGGTTCACTACTATAGTTCATCATATTATATCCAGCCAAGTGTACTAGTGCAAAAGAGTTATGAATCTATCGGACCGTCGACCCATAATACCTACAACTACTAAGGTACTACGAAAATAGAAAAAGCTTCATTGAATCTGTATATCTACTTACATAAGGTTAACTTTTTGTTTTTTTAACTCATTCGTCGAAAAAAAAACATTAACATTAAAAGTTTTGAGTACCTAACTATCAAATAGGTTATTTATTTTGCTACGTTTTCCTTCACCGCCAAGCTAATATAAGAAATAAGTTCATAAGTACAAATATTTCAAAAATCCAAAGGTGTATGCTCGGACCCAAATGGCTACAATCATTCCATACGAAGGCCTCAGAACCGAGAATATTCAGTAGAAAATTACATCCTGATTCCGATTTTCGCTCGCGACTGAAGACAACTTGTCGCGTATATAAATAAACCAAACTTTAAATTTATCTTTAAGAGCTTTAGAATACCTCAGACAATACCAGCACTTAATTACAGCGAAATTGGAGATGTTTGCTCAACACCCCCTTTCCTTACCGGCTGTTTTACCTCGCGGTTGATATCACCACAGTGCAAACAATACCTACCAGTACTACGGTAATACAGATGATATTTATATTCATATTTCATTTAAACTTTATTTGCTACTACATACATTACAAAGCTGATGTTAATTTCACCGATGGAGTTTTTACATCCCGTTTGTCTCTCTTCGCGCTGTTAACTGATCAAAGCTACGCTACAAGTCGCTCCCCTGTAATGATACTTACGCACCGGTCCTCTCCTGGCCGATGTTCTTCAACGAGTCAAGCATCATGAAGGCGTGCTTTCGATCCTCGATCAGGACGTCTCTCTTCGCGCTGTTAACTGGTTTTAGCTACGCTACCAGTCACTCCCCTGTAATGATACTTACGCAGCGGTCCTCTCCTGACCGATGTTCTTCAACGAGTCAAGCATCATGAAGGCGTGCTTTCGATCCTCGATCAGGACGTCTCTCTTCGCGCTGTTGACTGGTTTAAACTACGCTACAAGTCGCTTCCCTGTAATGTTACTTACGCTGCCGTCCTCTCCTGGCCGATGTTCTTTAACGACTCAAGCATCATGAAAGCGTGCTTGCGGTCTTCGATCAGGGCGTCTCTCTTCGCGCTGTTGACTGATTTAAACTACGCTACAAGTCGCTCCCCAGTAATGTTACTTACGCCGCCGTCCTCTCCTGGCCGATGTTCTTCAACGAGTCAAGCATCATGAAGGCGTGCTTGCGGTCTTCGATCAGGGTGTCTCTCTTCGCGCTGTTGACTGGTTTAAACTACGCTACAAGTCGCTTCCCTGTAATGTTACTTACGCTGCCGTCCTCTCCTGGCCGATGTTCTTTAACGACTCAAGCATCATGAAAGCGTGCTTGCGGTCTTCGATCAGGGCGTCTCTCTTCGCGCTGTTGACTGATTTAAACTACGCTACAAGTCGCTTTCCCAGTAATGTTACTTACGCCGCCGTCCTCTCCTGACCGATGTTCTTCAACGAGTCAAGCATCATGAAGGCGTGCTTGCGGTCTTCGATCAGGGCGTCTCTCTTTGCGCTGTTGACTGATTTTAACTACGCTACAAGTCGCTCCTCTTTAATGTTACTTACGCCGCCGTCCTCTCCTGACCGATGTTCTTCAACGAGTCAAGCATCATGAAGGCGTGCTTGCGGTCCTCGATCAGGGCATCTCTCTTCGCGCTGTTGACTGTCAGCTGCGCCAGCAACCGCTCCGTCTGATAATGTTGCTCTTTCAGCCTGTAACAATCGTTAAAATATATTTGAAATGTGAACATTACTGACTATTTACACAACCACCACATTTCTAACAGAGGTATGAGATCCATAATTGATTATACTAAATCAACTTAATATTGACTAAAATTCGTAAATAAAATTATTAACTTTAAATATTGACGTTCATTTACGTAATAGCATTGTAAGCAACGCCATTATTCCTGTGCCATCGTTATCGCGCGCTTTTTCACGAGATCATGCTTACCTATTCTCTATAGTATTTTATTTGATGAACAGCGATAGTATCATAATACCTTACAAAATTTCTCGGGAATATGGAGTGGCTATACTGTTACGTACCTATTTATTATACTCGTATACTTTTGTTAAATCGACATTGATTACGTCAGCTACACTACATGAAATAGTTTTAGTCAGCCCACGGTCTGCCACCCGTTTACGATGTGACATCAATATCTACCTCAGCAAAATCCTTTCAAAAGACGGGACCAAAGTTGATTTCTGGAGACGTTTGCAGATGCCCATTACTTCTTCAAGTTCCCAGTGGACGGAGTGTTGGCTTCCGGCATCTTGGTCTTCGTATAAATCATCTAAATTGGTCGCTTCCTGTATATAAGTTAAAAAAAAACATTACACTAAACATTTTGACTCCGTACTCGTAGTAGTATTAAGTTACGGTACGATACTATACCTATAAATCATTCGTAGTTTTTTGTCTCGCATCTGGTACTTAGTGCGCCAGTCTAAATTTGAAGTAACTGCCTAACATTTAATATTATATTTCGTATGATAACAAAACAAAACAAACGTGCAAGCAATTCAGTGCAGGCAATTCTAAGGCGCCTCTGTTCTATAGGACGGCCAATTTAGTACAATTGACATTCTTCAGTATTACTATTAAAAATTAATAGGTACCCGTCCTCAATATCGATCCGTAAGCTCTTTATTGCATTTTTATAAGATTCCATGTTATGGTTATTTTGTATTAGGTATTAACCCTTTAACGCACACCTAAACTTACTGGTTAAAATTTAAAAAGTTAAGGGTTTTTCACTTTGTTTAAAAAATCTTTGAATTATCGACCTTAAGATGACTGTCCAATTTACAGGCCACTTTGTATGGGCCGTCCTATAAAGGGTTTAAACAAGATAATAAATACGGTTAATCATAATAAAAACGTGGCTTTACTCGTTACGATTATTTTCGAAAAAACCCCTAGTCTGTACAACATTGGAACAACAATCAATTCTCTAGAATAAGAACTTCGCGTCGGAAAAGCACGTAAATGTGTCAAGACGTTTGCGGATTGCGGGCGGCAAACGCTCCGTTGTTCATCTTATTTTTAGTGAATGCTCGCCTTAATCAAAGACATCGACGTTAGCATAACACATTATTATTTAAGGATAAAACTGACCCTTAAAGTATTCCAACGGTTAAGTGCAAATAGCAGAATAATGGGTAGATGCGTTTATTGTTAAGCCATTCCATTTGAACAGCATTACACATTCTTATTCTAAACCAGAGGGCCTGTTTGTATGTGCTGGTTAATATTAGATAGAATTCTTAGGCTAGGCATATGCTCTCCTCGCTGAATAACTTATTAGGGAATGTCCAGTCAAAATCCGTTCTGCGCGAATATTTAACCAACGAGTGGCGTAATATATCAAAGCTATGGCTCGTCCGCTGAAATTGTATATAACAATTAATTTGGAGATTTCCTTTTATGCCTGGATGGACGCGTGTGGTTTTTGACAATCATTCTTGTGTTTTTAGGGTTCCGTAGCCAAAATGGCAAAAACGGAACCCTTATAGTTTCGTCATGTCCGTCTGTCCGTCTGTCCGTCTGTCACAGCCGATTTACTCGGAAACTATAAGTACTACAGTGATGAAATTTGATGGGAATATGTGTTGTATGAACCGCTACAAAAATATGACACTAAATAGTAAAAAAAAGAATTGGGGGTGGGGCCCCCCATACATGTAACTGAGGGATGAATTTTTCGATGTACATACCCGTGTGGGGTATCAATGGAAAGGTCTTTTAAAATGATATAAAGTTTTCTAAAAAACATTTTTCTTAAAGTGAACGGTTTTTGAGATATCAGCTCTCAAAGTCGTAAAAAGTATGTCCCCCCCCCCCTCTATTTTTATAACTACGGGGTATAAAATTCTAAAAAAAATAGAGGGTGATGCATGCTAATTAACTCTTTCAACGATTTTTGGTTTGATCAAAGTATCTCTTATAGTTTTTGAGATAGGTTGATTTAACTGTAATTTTGGTTAAGTTATTGTGCTTACACTGAAAACGATGGCTGAACCTTATAAGATAGATCAAAAATATACTACAGTATTGTACACCTTTAAAAATCTTATATTTGCTGCTACGGAACCCTTTGTGCGCGAGCCCGACTCGCACTTGGCCGGTTTTTTTTATTTGTGAGTATTCATTTTTTATCTGATTTTATGCGTCATGCATTCAACAAATAAGTTAAATTACCTTAGAGGATTTAGATCGTGAAAGAGCGATATAGCCTGTATGTACGTAAGTACGGTGGCCAGCACATCAAGTTACTACAATCTGTCAAATTTCTTCAATCAA
Source organism: Cnaphalocrocis medinalis (assembly GCA_014851415.1). Classification (NCBI taxonomy): domain Eukaryota; kingdom Metazoa; phylum Arthropoda; class Insecta; order Lepidoptera; family Crambidae; genus Cnaphalocrocis; species Cnaphalocrocis medinalis. The sequence continues at coordinate 12,462,378 of CM026296.1, forward strand.
ACCTCACTTTTATGTCAAACGTGTTTGGTTCAATATCAACTGAGGAAATTTGACAGATTGTAGTAACTTGATGTGCTGGCCACTGTACATAATTTTATTATAATGGTAACCCCCTCCATTGTATGATATTTGAAACATGAGTGCTTGAGCTACTTAGTACGTAATACCACTCACCTCTTTGCGTATTAAGTTAGGAAATGAGTCCACCAGATACGCAACCTCGCGCCGCACCAGCTTGAGGGTTCTCTGGCGCTCGGTCATGTTGGACTTGATCTCCTTCACCAGTTTATTAAACTCGAATTTCCTGTCATCCAGGTACTCCATGGCGAGCTGGCCCATCTCCGTGGCTCCCATCAGGCATTTGCCCTGCGCTCGACAATCCAACTTGAGTGCCTCCAGCACCACAGTGAAATATGACGAGTCCTGCAACGCAAGAAGAGTTAATAGAATAAAGTACCTACCATCAGCTTATAAGTAAACTGTGTCACTGCAAGTCCCTATCATAAAAATCGAGACAAGCCAAGTAGGTATGGTGGGATTAGGCTTTACGATTAGGAGATACGTTCGAGCTATTCGAAATATAAAGAACTTTTGCTGGACCCAGGAATCTAACCCACGACCCCGAGATTCGGGCGTGGCACTTTTAAACCACTAGCTAGTGACTAGCTAGATCAACGAGACGGGCGCAAGGACCGATACTTACTTACCATCGGAATTTAAATTAAAAGTTTTCATACGCTAATATTAAATTACTAAGCAATATTGATCTTACTTGCGCACATTAAAGAAATACCTACAACGAAATATCTCCCGACAGCTAAGCGCTCTCTACGAACACGGGTGTCGCGGGTTAGCGTCGTAATTATAGGAGGGTTTGGAAATTGTTACTTTCAAGAATAAATTTGTGAAAATAGAATCCTTAAACTCCTTCTCCGCGACAAAGGGCCTGTAAGACGCTTTGCCGAGGCCCCTTACGTTTATTTTAGGCCCTTTGTGGGACCACTAACGCCTACCTGCTATACTTTTATAGTTAAACCGGTGTTCATGGATAGGAATTTATTTTTAACAGTTTACAAAACATCGAATACTTTCAGGTTTTCTGCGAGCGGTGATGTTTGTTTGGACTAAATTTTTAAGTCCATACAGAACATTTTTGACATGAATGTCCGCTGATTCGGAAAGACGATTTCTACCGAGGGGGGTAGAAAGGGGCAAAAAGTAGCCTAAGTTATTCTCCATCCCTTCAACTATCTCCACTTAAAAAATCACGTCAATTCGTCGCTCCGTTTTGCCGTTAAAGAAATACAAACATACAGACAGATACACTTTCCCAGTTATAATATTAGTATGGATGTATTTCTAAGTTTAGCTGTAAGGAATTTTTATACCTATTTTGTGTGGTAAATAAATCTTTTCTATTCTGTTCTATTGTAAAAAAGTTGAAAAATTAAACTTTCTAGCTTAATTCTACCTTCTTTAGAATATCCAATATCTTCTTGTAGATGACCTTGATGGCTAGGGCTGCGTTCTTCTTTATGTTCGCGCGCTGCACGTAGTTGGCCACCGCCTGCTCCTTCTTCTCCGCTGGCAGCTTCCTGCCCACTTCGTACAGCAGACGATCCCTTAACTCAGCTGATTCTAACTACAACCGATTAACAATTTTATAATTGCATACCCAAGTAACAAAATTGATTTTAAAGAACGAAATTGTAAAAACTTAATAAACTGTGTAATTATGTAACTTTATTATTATCGACAACCCTTAATTTTAGGGTTAGAACAAAATAAAAATAAATTAGGAGTCTAGATCAAAAACTGGAATAACTTCTTTTCTTTCTTCTTGTCGAAAAAATCTCAATGAAATTTGCTTTGAAATGAATTTCGATAAGAGAAACATCTTTGCATGTTTCAAAAAGTGTTTATTTTGCGGATAGGGGCATAAATAAATTATTTTAATGGCAGCTAGAAATGAGCGAAGCTCGCTGCAGAGATGAGAACTTCGTTACTCGAATAAATCTTCCTGGTTATTACTTATTCCTTGCAACTGGCGAGATTGCTTCAAGTTTTTGTAATATTTCGAGAATCTCCTTTAGAATAGCCAAGTCTTTATACAGTGGGCCCTACACATCTTAGTTTGAATTGTGAATTCTAATAAGTACCTACTTATTGCAAATATTAGATCTAACTAGGTACTTTACCAAAAGTTCCTACTACTCGTAGGTTTACGATTATAACAAAATTCGCACACCTGTGTGGATGCCGAACCAATTGATCGACAATGTCAGCCCAGTCTTTGAAAGTTCTATAAGTAGGGAACTGTTTGTTTATTTTACTTAGGTACTTACCTACTAACATTTTGCAAATAAGAAACCGTCTCAATAATATTGGACTACATTGTTAATTAGGTCCAGTTACCTACTTGAGACTTAATTATGTATATTGTGACAAAATGTTACCTTACCTGGGTTAACCGAAACTTCTCCATTTTTTTCTTCTTCGTATATCTAATCCTGTCCAACTGTTTTCTTTTGTTGAAATTTTCTTGGTGTATGCTTTCCAAGACTCTCTGCACATAATAAAATACTAGTAAGTACTAGAAAATCTACCTACTCACTCACTCGCATATTAAGTAAGTAATATTATTTAATTAATTAACCTAAATTTTAAATATATTTCCTATACAGGTAAGTTGTGTGTGAATGTGTGTAATATAGGTACCTACTATGTATATTTTCAATCATATTACTTTCATTATTTATAGTTATAGTAATACCGATAGAACTTATCAACGACATAATATTTTGTTTTAGGCATACAATAACGACCAACTATTGAATAGGTACAGTCGCTGTTTGATTGCGCTATATAACCTTAATATTAAATAATATGCAAAGCTAATCCTAATTTACCCTAATATAGAGCTAAATATTTTAAGAAACATATTGAAGACATATAAGATATTATAACCTTTCATTTATAAGAAATTATTCAAGTGTTTTTTTCAATGAGCCTTTAAAATAAGTCGATTCATTTTCCCACGACAAGTTCAAACCAGAAGTTCATAATAAATCTCTTTAGCATTGAGAGTTCATTAATATGGGTGGCAGGTAGCCGCGATATCCGTTAAACAAAACAAATATCTACAAATGCAAGGCGCGAAAATGTCGCCCACCGGTGAAAGTATTATACAAGGCGCATTTCTTAAATTTTTTGCTAAGTCTTCAAAAGAAGATTAATAGCGGGCCATAAAAGAGAGAGAAATGACTAATACCAAGAAGTAAGAACTGACTCGCCGTTTCTTGCAGAAGAGTAAGGAATGAAAATTGAAAACGCGCAAAGTTTTGCATAGGTAAGTGACTTTGTAATTGATGAAAAATATAAGAACGTATAACGACAAACATTACCTAGTCATCAAACGGCCAGGGCCTTAGCCCTAGAGTGGAACAGTATATAGGATGACTTACTGATAGTGACCAAAGCAGTCACCAGAGCTGATTGAGCCTTTAGGCGTTTCCGAAAGAAAGGGTAGGTATTGACACTCAGACGGCCAGACATATAGACAGACTAGCGGACAACCACCTATTAGGTTCCGTTTTTTTCCTTTTGAGATACAGAAGCCAAAATTATAAAAAAAAGCAAAAGGGAACCCCAAGAAGGGCTGAGTTTTGAGAATTCATACACCATTTCATACGCAGGTACATTGACCTGATTGTGTACAGTCAGCAACAAAAGTCACTACGCACACGCGTGATGTTGCTTATGACCGCTCTACGAGTCATAAAAATATTTTGACAGTCGATACCCAGTGTTGGCAATGACGCGTGCCGTGGTGCCGAACACTAAATCGTACTGGCACGTGTAGCAATTTGGTGGTTTACAGAGGATTAATGCAAACTTGATAAAGGCTTTAGACTAATTTTTTTTAAGTATAAAAGTACTGAATCAGCCATCTGTCCCACTACAATGGCAAATGCCTCCATCATAGAAATCAAGTTATTCCCACTACGAGGGATTAGGTTTAATAACCACGCGTGCCTATTGCGGATTGGTCACAAATCACAAAACCCGGGCTACGATCGAAAAATTCGAAACTTTTTTGCTTGTCCCGTGAACCGAACCCAGATCACGGCACGGAACTTAAACCACTAAACAATCGGGGCGTCTACGGAGCGCAAAAAAAGGAAGATGCTTACCTACTTACTTATGTATTGAAAGAAAGACTGCAGCATTGAAACCATAATGGATATAGACTGTGACAATTACTCACAATGCACAGCAGGATTCAAGGTTATGCCACTCACTGAAAAGATCTTCTTTATATCCCTTTGACACGATAAATGATAGTAGGTGCACTTAAGAAATTAATTCACGCAGGATGGTACAGTCGAGGTCAAACATATGTTTACACTTTAGGGCCTTGTCACAATACATATTTATAAGAAAGTGGAAGTCGTTTTCTTATACATATGTACTGTGACAAGGTCCTAAAGTGTAAACATATTTTTGACCTCGACTGTACACCGAAGGAAGCGGCGCGTAGGGCATTTAATACGTATGAAACGACCTCCTATGACAAAAGTGCTCAAGTAGGTAGGTCGGTCGGTACACACCCTGGGTGGTACAGTATGTGTACTCAGTTCATAGGTACTTAGTTTGTTGTCAGTTTATTAAACTAACTTTATACTTGTTCGTTCTATAAAATTCAACTATTTATTTTATCTTTACCACAATTTTTATTACCTGGTGATGAAATCTATTTTCTATAACTAGCTATTAATAAAGAGGTTAATTACATAGTCCATGGCAAGGCTTATACATGCGTAAACCGAAAAGGCTAAACATTTGCGGGATGTAACGACTTGTAGCGCCATCTGTCGGTACAGGTCTAAGTTAAGTTATATTTCCTCGATTGCAAAAACTACCATAAATTAATAGGTTGTTCAACATTTACATTTTACCATTCAAATTCCTACTAACATAATATTGGTATATTTTTTTATAATTACGTACTTTGTGTGTGTCATAATATCATTGCTTGTACCTATTCGTACACTATACCTACCAAACTGGTTAATAATAGTTTATGAATAAACAAATGATTGAAAAAACAAACATCATTTTTAAAAAAAATTGTGACTACTTACATCAGCCTGACTGTTCATGTATGTCAGCTGTAGTCTCCTATGCTCCTGAAAAGCATTTCTGAGGAACTGCTTATCTCCATATACTGCAACGCCGAGTTCCTCTCGCTTGGTGGTGATGTCCTTGCGGAGGTTGCGGATGTCGCGGGAATACCGCTTCTTCTGCTTCGCCAAGTCACCTTGGTGGATAGTGCGGTCGCGCTCTGCAAGGTCACTGTGTCTTTTTTATCTCTTTATTGTTTATTTTTAAACTAGTTGGAAATCGAAAAACGACAGCGTCACCGGCATACCTACCTATTATTTAAATATAGAGGTAATTTATTTAGATCGTTGTAGAAACCCTGAGTGAAAACGAACCCGAGGACGATCCCCAACCAGATGGACCTATCAATTGAGAGTAGGAATCTGTAGGTAAATAAGTTTTGCTCAGTCGTCAGAGAGACGTCATGGATAGGCACCGGTGGAGGCTAATAATACAAGTGAGGTGCAACCCAACCAGATTCAATGATGACCACGATCCTCGATTATGAGGGAGCGACTGAAGAGAGATAAATTCTTTAGACATCCAAAGATCTTATTTATAAACCCAAAAGGCGAAACTCTAGTGCGATGCAAACGACGCCCAGCGCCAACTATAGGCACAGATTGGAACTAATATGAGGTGATGGTTAGCTAAGTACTAGTATGTATACAATAAATATTCATGAATCGTAGCCTTATTATGTTAAGTTGTTATGTAAGCTATATTAAGTTTCATCAAAATCCTTTCAGTACCTAGGTACTTTTTGCGTGACAGAGCAACAAACATGCATTCTTATACATACAAACTTTAGATTTCAGTTATTGTTTTCTCGTGTACTCGTTTTTTATAGTAGCTTTTTACCTTGTACGGAACGAGTGAAACGCGTTCAATACTCGTTAGGATATTTTGGGACCAAACTTGACTATTTCATCGCTATCATTGCAAACCCAAACTCAATCTATCTTATTTAAAGGGAGTTTAGCTGTAGGTTGACGATCCATCACTTATCGGCAGTTTCTGCCTTTGGGATGGTGGATAGGTTAAAGATAAGATTACCCATTCGACTGTACGTATGTAAGTAGATGGGTAGCTAGCTTTTTACCCCAGCGAACGAAGCCTACGATGAATAAAATAAAATCTGCAAAAGGGTCAATCTTCGAGATTAAACTTTCAGTAATCCTCAAATTCAATATTCTTCCGAAATTTTCGTAAGGATTTTAAACTACCTACATTAAAATAATTATAACCATCAACTGCTGTTTAAGATTTTGACGACAAGAAATAATTGATTTTAGAACAAGTATGAAAGTTATGGGCTGGCCATATCTGTCGAAGAACTGACAACCGTTGGGGTAGAAAAGTTCTGGAGTGGAGACCGCGACTCGGAAAGTGTAGTGTAGGACGGCCTCCTATAGACAAGATACGTGTAGCCGAACACATGGTGAAATGGCGAACATTGACGGAGGCCTAGTACAGCAGTAGACTGAGACAGGTTGATGATGATGATGATTTATCGCAGTTTCTGCCTTTGGGATGGTGGATAGGTTAAAGATAAGATTACCCATTCGACTGTACGTATGTAAGTAGATGGGTAGCTAGCTTTTTACCCCAGCGAACGAAGCCTACGATGAATAAAATAAAATCTGCAAAAGGGTCAATCTTCGAGATTAAACTTTCAGTAATCCTCAAATTCAATATTCCTCCGAAATTTTCGTAAGGATTTTAAACTACCTACATTAAAATAATTATAACCATCAACTGCTGTTTAAGATTTTGACGACAAGAAATAATTGATTTTAGAACAAGTATGAAAGTTATGGGCTGGCCATATCTGTCGAAGAACTGACAACCGTTGGGGTAGATAAGTTCTGGAGTGGAGACCGTGACTCGGAAAGTGTAGTATAGGACGGCCTCCTATACCTAGACAAGATGCATGTAGCCGAAGACAGGGTGAAATGGCGAACATTGACGGAGGCCTAGTACAGCAGTAGACTGAGACAGGTTGATGATGATGATGATGATGTAAGTCATTATCTCGAAGAATAACCTAAAAATGAATGCTGAACATCCGAACAAAGATCCGAACTTACCATAAAGCTTGATGAGCCCTCTGTATTGATTTATCTTATCCTTTATCACCCAGTTCTCATCTAGCATTCCGTGTATACGAACTTTTGCCGCGGAAAGCATTTTATTTTATATTTAACGATTATTTATGAAATGTAGAACGTTTGTAAATTCGCCAAAGAAAATATGTGACTTTATTTTTTTTCGTAATTTTATTTTTCATCAAGGCTGACAGGACCGCTGAAGCTTTAGAGGAGCTTAGAGGTCGAACTCGAGGTCAAACCTCAAACAGTGATCGTTAAGTAAAAACCATCAAAGAGGTTGGTAAATAATTTTATTTTGTTTTTATTGTTGATTAAAATCTTTGAGTAGGGGATTCTCCATAAATAAAATAATCCATACCTACTCAAAGATTGAAATCCACTGAAATCCACTTTACTCGTTAAATGTTTTGAGTTTGTAGTTTAGAGACAACCAACAGTCAACACGCATGTAAGTACAGTCAACAGCAAAATCAGAAAGTCAATAAGTGTCTACTTACTAGATACTATGATGCGAGCTGAGACGCAGATTCAGAGTCGTAACTAAGTATAAGTATGTCGTCAAAATGATCCAAAAGTATGTAGGTATGCGATTGTAAATCATGCCAAATATTTGCTACTTGCACAGCTGCCAATATCAAATTAAAAGTTATGATCCTCGGATGAATTAAAATCCCAGTTATACCTAAGTAGGTATACCGAGGATTGAAAATGGAAATGCTAACTACCATTTTAAAGACGGCAAAAAACAAATAAAATGCAATTTTTCTCCGCTATGCCAGAGAAATATAGTCAGCGAGAATTCTCGTCATATTTTAATTTTGTCGTAATTGCTTTTTTTATTTAAAAAAATCGAGTTAAGTGCAGGTATAAAACGCACTGACCTGATTACGAAGGCTTCACCGAGGCATCAACGGCAGCGCGGAGTCACCCATAGCGCCTCGGTAGGCAGACAAGTGTTTATTCTCCTCACATTACAGTCACCGTCAGATATTGGAGCAGACAAAGTGAACTAATACTTGACTATTATATAACTATGTATTTGATTATGAAATCCAATCATATAGATAATATTGCACTTAAAAAATCATCGTAGGGTTAAGGTGGGACTTGAACTGGTAGAATAGTCACCCGAATTGTGAAAGGTTGTGGGTTTGAGTCCAACCTGAACCTTAAGATGATTTTTTTAATGCATAATGGTATTTAGATATTTAAGAATTTGCTAATAATCGCTACTTATATTAACAAAACTAAAAATAAGTTTTTCTTAAGCAATAGCTCAAAATGTCAATAAGTTACGAACACTACAAGTTACCATAAATATCAGAACATTTACTACGTCATTAATATCTGAGTTTCGAGTTCTGAACAACTTCTATACCCACAACTGTATCTGACGGTGACTGTACAAACATCCCCAGTAGTCACACAAGCTCGTCTTAAATTAAGCGGACAAAGGAAGTCGGTTCTAGCTGATCATTCATGATATCGAAGAGTTTGTTGAGCAGTCCATCGTAACGTGTCTCTTCCGCACTTCCTTAGTTACAGACCAATAAGATAAAGTTAGGTAGCTAAAGCTGTGCTAAAGTGCTTACTTACCTCTTGAAAAGTAGGCATTGGATTGAAAGTCAAGAATAAAGCCTATTATTTTCAAATGTATTTAGTTTAATCCTTTTAGTTAAGCACCTAATTTTTATTGAAAAATATCAAATATCAGGATCTCCAACAACAGCACACAGCGCCCGGTGCGTGCGGTCCCCGCAGCGCGTGCCCTGCGGGCAGTTCGTGCACGTCACGCCCGCCTCGTAGATCGGGAAGCCCTCGATGTTCCCGGCTGGGCCGTAATTACATATCGTAAACGCGATAATCTTCGGCTCCTTCCGGGGCTTTTCCCTCCTTTTCACACTTTCTAAAATCCCGCGGTGTAGCGGCGATTCCTCAAATTTTGAAGGCTCTGTCGTAGCGAAATCTTCAAACCGCGGAGACGTAGCGCTCGTCATGTATCTCGTACGTCGCAATATATTCTCTTTTGTTCTAGTCACATTTTCATATGCTGTCGTGGTCGCATTGGGCATGCTTCTACTGCGACGTTTTCGAAAATGAACGCAGGAGCGCTTCTTGACTGTGCAAAGCGCTTGGGAGCAGCCCATGCGCCAGGTGGAAGCCCAGGCGGCGGCCGAGTACCAGTGCGCGTTGCAGCCGCTGGGCGCGCTGCAGTTGCTGAGCCGGAAGGACCACACGTGCTCGGCCGGCAGCACGCGCGCGCCCGAGAACCAGGCGCCCACGGCGTCCGCCAGCAGCTGCGCCTCCGTCACCCGCGCCACCACGGGCCGCACGTCCATGTTCTGCACCACGTTGAACCGGATCGTGTTTCTGCACTCGTCGTGCCGCTTCTGGCATTGCCTAGCCCACACCTCGGCCATTTCTTCGAGTTCGTTATCCCAATAAATCTTACGCATGTTAGTAGCTGGTGGTTGACCTGCCTCCAAACCCATTGCTATATTGTCTCTATGACGATTGTGTAAAAGCAAAATCTGGTATCGCATCCAGGTTGTCATTCCAGATGCATATAGCCTAGGGCTTTGCTTGCTGGCAGCTACGCACATTGTATGCTGATTTTTCATTGAACAATCTGGATGAGAGCAATAGCCACTATCCTCATCAGATACATTGTTTACAGGTTCACAATATACGTGTCCGAAGATAAAAAGACTCAAAACTATATTATAAAACATACACATAACGAAAATTGCTCCAAATCGTTGCATTACATTCACTTTGACATTCACTGTTACATTCTGTAACATTGACAATATTGTTTATGATCACAGAGTACATTGTATTATATAGTTTATGATTGACATCATGACATCACAGAACTTTATAAGCCGTATAGAAAAAATAAATACTTATAGAAAAATAGACGCAAGCCACTTGGTACGTTTGAACTGAGGTTTGAACCTTTGAGTAGGGAATTTATTTGTATTTATCCATTCCTACTCAAAGGTTTGAACCCGACCAACGTAGCCACTAGACAGTAGCTCGACGTCCGTTCTACCACAAGTTCTGCCAACAAGTTGGGTACCTATCTAATTTAAGTACTCGATATGTGAGTAAGGTTACCACCATTACCACGGTCCATATCTATATGCATGTGACAAAGGCACAGAACAAAATTCTCCTTCTTGCTATGATACAGGTCGGCTAAATTTTTTGACATTTTCAAAAATGCGCTCAGGCTATATGCTACGCGCAAAATGTCTGAAAACAAACTTTTTCGTAATACAATTATAAATCTATGTACATTTTCACTATCAGACGTATTGCTATAATACCGACTGTCTTTTTTTATTGACACAGCAGAAATGGCCTCCCACGCAGTTGCTACACTTTCGACCGTTACTACACGCCTAGTCGGGTTCAGAATCATACAATCTAACGATTTTTAAGGGTTTTTGCCGTATTGCTATGAGACATGGTTTTGGTCGTGGGCTCTCGTACTATATAGAAATAGACGCAAGCCACTTGGTACGTTTGAACCTTTGTTTGAATCTTTGAGTAGGGAATTATTTGTATTAATCCATACCTACTCAAAGGTTTGAACCCGACCAACGTAGCCACTAGACAGTAGCTCGACGTCCGTTCTACCAGAAGTTCTGCCAACAAGTTGGGTATCTAATTTACTCGATATGTGAGTAAGGTTACCACGGTCCATATATGCATGTGACAAAGGCACAAAACCAAATTCTCCTTCTTGCAATTATTTATGGACACAGAAAAATAAATCTTGCCAATCATTTGTCAAAATGTATGTCATCAAGCAAGATCACGCCAAAACTTCGGAGAAGTTATGATTTACAAATTGTTTTGTACTTATATCTACAAATTATTATTCTTCTACTTTATTCTGTCCTTTCCATGCACACATGTTTGGAATAAAAAAGCTGCATTAATCAATGGCTATTAGCCTTGTACAAATGTGCCTTCGGGCAATCAATGTAATATTAATGAGTGTGGCAACGTTCTTCACCACGGAGTGCGAAGATTTAGACTCCTCCGACAATTTTATAATGATTGGTGTGTATGGCGGGCATGCTGTGATAACCACAGGCCTTCTGCTGGAGACGGGGCTAGACCTCAGCTCGCCTCGGTGCCTTGTGGCCATATTTGGTGTCATCGGAGGTTGTTTCAACGTGTTATGTGGGGTTTTGTCATTTCTAAAGTTCCAGAGTGGGGATACATTTAGTAGTGAACATCTGAATAAAGGACTGATATCTTTGGTAGCCGCAGTGATATATTTTTTGGATGTACTTACTCTGCATTGTAAGTGACTTGAAAGACGTATTTTAACGTGATCTAAGATTTATAATTTGTATTTTTGTTTTATGTTCACTCCATATTTAAATAAGCTGCAGCACGCCTGCACTGAGCAAGTAATCACTACGTTTATATGCATGTGCTGGCTAGTTCGTCTGCGCATGCAGACGAACAGGCAGTACATGTGTTAGGTACGAGTTAAGCCACGCCACGATGCGGTGCGGCGCCGCACCGCAGGTCATCTCACCGGACTACCACACGATGAGTGCGGTGTCGGCGCCGCAACGTTTTGCGGTCCCGTAGCAGCGACGGACTTGAGCTCCAGTCTGTATTAGGTGTACATACTTCCACCCCTCCCCGCCTCGTCTCGATCCCGTTGCGCGTGCGCTGCAGCGCCGGAGCGCACCGGACGGCGGCGTGTGCCATACCATACATTTTTAAAGGTAGGAAACCGGAGCGGCACCGGTCAGGCGCCGCGCTGCCGCTGCACCGCAGTCCCGCCACCAGCTGTTTAGCCGCCCGCGTAAAGTATCAGCCTATTTACTGTCCCACTGCAGGGCAAAGGCCTCCATCACAGAAATCAAGTTATCGCTACTATGATGGGATTAGGCTTAATCACCATGCTTGCCTAATGCGGATTGGCAATCACAAACCCGAGCTATGTTCGAAAAATTCGAAACATACTTTTGCTCGACCCGGGAATCGAACCCGGGACCCCAAGATCACGGCCCGGTACTTAAACCACTAGACCAACGGGGCGTTACGTTGGCCGCCCGCGTGCAATACCGATTATGCCGCCCTAGTTTCCCTACTAACTAGCTACGCCACTGCTGAGAAGTCGCTCAATTTGCTGCGCCCTGGGCGTGCCGCCCACGTGCGACGCACGCGATGCACGCCCGCTTGCGGCGGCCCAGCTGCACCGCATCGTGTGGTATGGCTCCATGTTAAAAAACATTGAAGTCTTCATGCCTCGGCCGACGCATGGGATTGAACTCTACTGGTAAATAGGCTATTCAAATTAAGTAGTTAGATACCTACGCTAAGCTACCAGCACTCTAAACACTCGTGAGTGTAGGTAGGGGCAGGCAATGCTAGACTCGTTTGATTTTTCTTTTCATTTCTTGTAGGCAATTCATTGTTAAAAACGCGTTAACAGAGTGTTACTTAACAACGAATGTTAGAAGAACGGACAGCTACACAACAATTACACCATCTTATTTTGTCCAGTTACAGCGCCAAGCTATCACTTTCACCTTTCACTTTGAAGCTTGGGCACAGAATACTTAATAGTACATGTACAAAAAGCCCACTCCTAAAAACCGTTTATGAAAATGAAGACTCAGGCTACCATAACATAACGTTGAAATTCCGACCGCCCAGCGATCAATGACTACCATTATTCATACCTAGAAGTGCGTTCTCTTTCTATCGCAAGCAACTGTCGCGCGTGCGTCGTATTATCTATGAATTGCCGTTCGTGATTTTCTACTAATTTGCCCCTCCGGAGGGGACGCCGCATGTACAAACTTGCAAGTTCGATACCTACACACGGAGTGGGACAGGCCTGGCTTGGGTTACACACACACACATCGTCACATGATGATGGAAGCTCGACCTGGCCGTCTGTACGCATGGCTTGTTGGGCAGTCTGGTACCACTTGGTACTCTAGTACTTAGAATAAAGCATCTGCCGTTTGACCTTCGCAGCCCTTAGACAGGCAAGGGAACATGAAGCATCAATCAGACTAAATTTCGAAATGTAGGTCACAATAATATTCTTCCTCACGTTCCAGCTGGCAATGAGAATATTGAATAACTTATTTTGGGTTACACGCTGGTGTGGTTGCTTGTATCAAAAAGTCATGAAATTATTGATGGCGCCACTGTCGCTTACGTCATAGAGTATGGTTGCCCCATTGGTTAAAATAGTATGGAACTCTGTAAATTACATATTAGGTAGGTAGGGTAACCGAGACAGTGATTGCCCAGTGTACAGTGATTGCCAGGTTTAAGGTTAACGTAGATTTTAACTTATTTTCAAAGGAGTAGTTTTGAATTAAATCCGTTAAATAACACTAGAGTACTCTTTAGCAGAATTCTCAATAAGAAATTGTCAACATTTAAAAAATATATATTATAATTGCTGTTTTTGCACAGCAGGTGTTCGTCTCTTCAAAAAACTCGAATTCCTTAGGAGAATCGGATACACTTAGTAGTTTTAATGATTGTGTCACTTTTATTTTATTTTTTGAATATGAAAGCTAAACAACGAGCTAGTTAAAGCTTTGATGTATCATTTGAAGCAGTTATCATGGTATAAAAACATTCCATTTAGTATTTAGAGGGGGTGGGCAATCACTGAATTTTTAGAACAAATTTTATGATATTTTTTGGAAAACGTTATATTTACAAATATTCTTTAGATATTTGAATTGTTGCTAACTTATCTCAAAGCTAAACTACCAATGGTATATAAAAGTCGCACACTGCTACCCAATTGTTAAAATAAAGGATTTAATTGAAATAAAACTTTGCATCATTTTCTTAAGTGGGCAATCACTGTCTCGGTTACCCTAGGTACTAGTTCTTCAAGAATAAACGCGGCTTTATTGACAGATTAGGTAGTATACAGTGTTATTTTTTTTCTACTAAAGCTATTTTTTATTTATTGCAACCAAAGACTTTATAAAATCTTTGATCTTTGCTTGCAACTCAACTGCAAATGTCAGACACTGTGCTGTCAACTTTTTTGTAGTCTGTGGTGATGTCAATGTCACTTGACAATTTAGAGCGTGTTCTAAAGTGTTTAAAAATTCTAATATTCATAATATTAAATAAAACCATAAAGATTTCAATAATGGTGTGAAGAAATAGCTGTGGAATAAGTGAAGATTACAAAAAGAAGAAACTGGAGTCGCAAATAAACACGGCGATTTAATAAGATTATTCTACTCGATTTCTATTGTAATGTGAGATGTACAAGACTTTGTAAACTAATTTACTGTAATTTATCCTATCCGTTGTGCACAATCTGTTAGGAGAATGAGTCTGCACAAAGCAAGGTAGGTGCAATTAAACTATATCCCCTTAAATCTCCATTTCTCATAACTGTACACATACCTAATTTGTATTTAATGGATTTGCATGCCAAAGTCAGAGCAATAATATAGCTTTTATCAAACACAAGGAGCTATCCACCCCCTACAGTATTTTATTAAATATATCATTCAAAATGTAGGTATTTATCTTACCTGCAATTATTTACATGAGAATGTTTGTAGGTACATAATTATAAGCAATAAGCAAGTACATAAGTTTATACTTTACTAACTCTTTAAGTGCTGTAATTTCACACTTTTGTAGTATATAAATAACATATTTGAGTGGAAGCTATATTAGAATAGTACTAATAATGGTTTGTAACTACTTGCTAATATAAAAAAGTCTTAATTAAATATCATTATAAATGTTGTTGGGAAGACTAGCTGCAACTACCTGATAGTTGCAGATAGTCTTAGACAACCCTGTCAGCTTTAAAGAAATAGGTTATTAAACTTTTCACCTTTGCAGCAACTTTTTTTTAAATTTTAATTAACTTTCGCTAAAATTTACTTAATCACTTACTTGAGCAGACATCAGGCTCGGCTTTACGTGGTTTTGATTGCCTGGGGGTCTTTTGTTAAAAGCTGTAATTTAAAGTGGACTATATTTTCCGCACTTAGACTCTTTCGGTCCATTGTATGTGATGTACTTAGTATGTCTTGAATAATCTGCATCAGATAAACTTGCAGAGACTTTGAGATTATATTATAACAATATCTCTAAATACATTATTCATTACACTACTACACTAAGTACCTACACTGTTAGCACTGTCCCCAATTTTATTGTTAAAGAATTAAAAAGATAAAATTTTTGCATAGCTAGGTACTCTTACAAATTTTCCTGCATTGCTGATTTTGTATCCTCTCTATCTCGTATGACTCTTAAACATAGCTGTTTTTGATTAGGTATAATTTATAACAATTCATGAATAGGTACCTCCTTTTCATTTATTGTTTATTTTTGATAAATCTTACTTAGTACTTTTCTTTTTCATTAGTTTATATTTTTTTGCAGGATAAAAGCTTTTGAAGATATATTAGATCAAGATGTTATAGATATAGGGCAACTTCAGAGACTGGCTTTTAATGGTAATTATGGATATATACCTTCTTTAATTTAATGTATATTTGTATCGGTTCTGGTTTACTGGAGCTTAGCTATAGTACAGGCACTAGGTGGTATTTAGAATTTACTGCGGAAGTAGGTATTTGGTATTCGAGTTGTGAACTAATTATTTTTATAATTTGATTTTTTATGATGAGTTCTAAATGTTTGGCAGTAAGAAATTGTTTTTATTGAGTATTCTGTTGTGGGTTGATAATGTAAGATTACATAATATTCTTCCCAGTGTTATCATGTTGATGCAACATTTGTTTTCATATTGTTTGCATATTATTTTTGTTATCTAAGTTACATAGGTACCTCAAAGTCTGTTTAAGTATAAAATGTCATTAATATTTTAATATTTGGTCGCGGTTGCGTCTCAAGCTGTCTCTTCGAAACCCGAGATCCACTTACCTGTTTCGACTCCTCCACTTTAGGGATCCATTGTTATTAATAATTATAAACTAATGGCGCACCATCCCTTTGTTTTGGGAATTTAGTTTCAATCAGTGCCAATAGATAACGCATGGAGTCGATTTCATAGCGCAAGTGTTTTGTTTTTCTCTTACCCTACAAACTTGTTGCTGTCTATAAAATACACCTCTTTATTAATAGTATAGATATAAATATCAATTGTATTTCATCAGGCATTCCCGACGAGAAGGGACTGCGCTCCCTTGTGTGGAAGATCCTTTTACAATATGTACCACAAGAAAAAAGTGCAAGAGAGACCACTCTACAAAAGAAGAGACTGCTTTATCAACAATTCATTGGTAAGATTTCAACTTCATGAACTACTAAAGTCATCAACTGTAGCAAATTAAAAAACATTATTTTCTTTCGGTTTCTATATCCTACTTCAACTTATTGATAACAAGGGGATTTTCACCCTGGTTTTAGCCAAGTGACGATTCCGAGTCATTCGAAAAAAGATCACAGTCGTTCGTGGTGGCAGCTTGTTATCTCGCTCGGATTCGTTTGGTACGAGCGTAACGACAAGCTACTAAGTACTAATGAAAACTTCGTTCGAATACGCAACACTGGTGACTAACTAACTTTGTTACTTATGGGTGCAAAATGACGTAAAAAACGGTTATGCCGTGTTGCATGAGTGAATGTACAGGGGTTGCCCTAGTTTGAGACCAGGTTGATTGAAGTGATTGTCTGGCGCATAAAAAAAATATACATAAAATTAGTATGATTTTCTCAATAGTGGCATATTGTTTCAGATGAAATCATCGTAACTCCGGGTGGGCCCTCTGACCACCCGCTTAACATCAGCCCCGACAGCTCCTGGAGCACGTACTTCAAAGACAACGAGGTTCTTTTACAAATCGACAAAGACGTGCGGAGACTTTGCCCTGAGATTTCTTTTTTTCAGTCAGCTACAGAATTTCCTTGTGAAAAGGTAATAATTAAAAAACTAGGTCTAACTACCGCACTTTGTGACGTCATTTTTTTTTTTTTTTTTTTTATTGCTGAAATAGGCAGACGAGCATGCGGCCCATCTGATGGTAAATGGTAACCGCCGCTCATAGACAACAACAATGCCGAGGCACAGTCATGTCGCTGCCTACCGTGAAAGAAGTACTCTTTTCAAACCTCGTTTAAAAAAGGACATGTCATAGCGATCAGGGAACACCGCAACTGGAAGGTCATTCCACAATTTGCACGTGCGCGGGAAAAATGAGCGCTGGAAGCGTAGCGTTCTGGAAATGAAAGGTTCCAGGTAGTATGGGTGCAGCTTTATTAACCTTAATGCTAATTATCTTATAGTCTTTATGTCTATTAACCTCGTAAGACCCAAAAGCCTTTTAAAATGCATAAAACAATTGATTTTCCATCGTGTCTGCTGTCTGGCCCTTACGACATTAAAATAAAGGGCAATATTTTTACTTAAGTGACAATTAAGGTTTAATTAACGTCTATGAGTGCGGCAGTTAGTCCTTGTATAATTTGAAGCTAAAGTTTTTCCTGTAAAATATGACAGTTAGCCGCCCTATAATTATTTTATTTGAGTGTGTTTTAGTAAGTTATTGTATTTATGCAGGTAGTGAACAGCAATGGCATGAAGCGTCTACACAAGCGAGTTGAGCAGTCCGTGCTGACGTATGCAACTTTAGAGAGGAGGGGATTGGGAGTTTCGAAGGTATTGTAGTGTCATTTTTTTTACGTCAGTTCAGAGAGGTTCATATTAAACTAGCGGCCGCCCGCGACTTCGTCCGCGTGGAAAAGTCACTTTATACCCCCCTTTTAACTCCCTTTTCGCAATAAAAAGTAGCCATTTTCTTTCTCAGGGTCATTTAAATCCGTTCAGTAGTTTTGGCGTGAAAGAGTAACAGACAGACAGAGTTACTTTCGCATTTATAATATTAGTTAGGATTTATCGTTTATCGTTTTTCAGTAAAAAGTAAGGTACGGAAAATGTTGGTAATTATTTATGTATTTTGTATCACAACTTATATTAGGTACCTTAGAGTATTATGATCCCCTGGTGAAACGTGATCGTTAGGTATACATACTCGTATTGATTTGGTATCGAGGGTCACACAAGTAACATAATATGGTCGCACGTACATAGCATATGCTGCCGTTATTATAAGAAAATAATAACGTTACTCATTTATGCCACTTTGACAATTCTGTAATCATGTAAGAACGTCCAACTTTCCAACATTGAATGCACTCCGGTGATATGCAACTTGTAATGTAACTTTAAACCAAATCATATCATCTGAAGATAACTATGTATCTGTAGGTAATATAACATGAATGTCAAGCTTGTGGTTAGTGGCGTAACGTGACGTGGGAAGGGCAGGGCCTAGCGGCCTTGGACGGTGCAGGCAAACCTAGTTTTCCGGAATTAGAGGGTTTCGTACCGTATACCCTTTATACCGTCGTACCCTTTCGTCGTTTCGGGGAATTTCTCGTTTTTTTTGGGGACCCAGGAAAAATGTGTTACGCATACCCGTCCACCAGAGAGCGGGCTAAAGCCCCCCCGCTTGACGGCGGGGGTATACCAACTACAACCCCTGGGACTCTCCCTTATCGTCCTCGTAGAAGATCGTCGTAGGGCGCAAAGCACGAAACCCTAGAACCGCGATAATCAGTTCTAACCTCTATTTTTTTGGTGACGTTGGGGAAAAACCTAGATCCTTTTTTTCCAAAAATATACCTAACACCGTTTAATTAATTAATGATTTAAACCGCAGTTCGTTATTCTAGAAACTTCTTAGAAAATTGATCAACTTACTATTCGGATTATTTTACAGTGACGTCAAAACTTTATTTACCTACCGTAACCATCCATGTCACCAGCTGAGCAGCGAGATCCGGCGCTCGGACAGCGTGTCCAGTGGGGACTACGTGCCGCTGAACGAGGGCTGCGAGGCGCACTGGGAGGTGGTGGAGCGAATGCTCTTCCTCTACGCGAAGCTCAACCCTGGCCAGGGCTACGTGCAGGGCATGAACGAGATCATCGGACCCATATACCACACGTTTGCTCTTGACGCGGACAAAGAAAACAGACGTATGAGTTTTACAATCGTTTTATACCTATTCTTTATTATTGTTTTTCAATATAGTTTGACAGGTCATTAGTGAAGTCTTGACTGTTTGAGGAACTAACGGAGGTCCCTATGCCATAACATTGGAGCTACCACCATTTACTACCCGAGGGCCTAACACGAACTTTTCAAAGAAATCGTAGCGTAATACGTATACGCTTACGTCTACGTTAGAAAAATACTAATTTGACGATTGAATTTTAATTTACTAAGCTATACTCTTAATTTTTAATCATGTGGAGTAAACTAACAGATGCAAATGTCAAGTTTCTATACATTTAGACATTTTGCATCTGTCAAATTGAGTGATAATGTATGGGGATGACACATTGACATCTGTCAGTTTACTCCACATGATTAAAAAACAGAGTTTAGCTAAGCTAAGCTGTCACCTGTATCGCACTAAATTGAACTACGGGCCCGAAAGTGGTGCCTTTAATGGTGTACCTACGTAGGGATACATACCCAACACAAAGAGGCACTTTAAAGACACAATAGTTCAGAAAGTGAGGATATGTAAATTATTCAATACTTGTCGTGTTTACAGAACATGCTGAATCTGACTGCTTCTTCTGCTTCACAAATCTAATGGCTGAAATCCGAGACTTCTTCATACGAACTTTAGACGAGACCGAGAGCGGCATCAACTATATGATGGGCAAACTGAGCCTTTGTCTCAAGAAACGTGACCCCGACGTGTGGAATCAACTGGAAGTGCAGGAGCTGCGACCGCAGTATTACAGCTTTAGGTAAGTAATATCACGTACCTCATTGTTTCGGGACCCGGTTCCTTTCTGTCGTAGTTCCATATTGTACCCAATAGATGGCGCTGAGTGTCGATTGCATCGCGCCAGAGTTTCGTGTTTTATAGAGGTTTACCTATGATACATAGGCTATAGGCGTGTTTTTAATGTGATATGTGGCAGACGAGCAGACAGATTACCAATGGTAAGCGATTGCTGCCGCCCATAGACACCTACAACACCAGTAGAGTCACAAGTGCGTTGCCAACGTTTAACCCCCTTTCCCCCAATCGGGCCTCAGGTATCCTCACTCACTCGATGAAAAACAGCGCAGGCGCTGCTTTTTGCCGGCCTTCTGTGAGGCTTGTCGTTGTCTTGAAAAATTACTTTTTTATAAATAGTTTAAAATAGTCTCCAGTAGACCACTGTTAGATCTTATTGCGACGCATACACGTCCTGCGCCACGCCTAATATTACATAAAACTAATGATTTTTTTTTTTTCAGATGGTTGACATTACTACTATCGCAAGAATTCTCGTTGCCAGATGTAGAACGACTTTGGGACTCATTATTTGCTGATGAAAACAGATTCAGTTTCCTGATTTACATATGCTGTGCCATGATTTTGTAAGTACCTATTGACGTTTAGCTATTCCGTAAACTTTTTTCTAATTTAATGATGTATTAAGGCAATTATGGACATAGTTTATATACTATCAATCAAATAGTCTTTTTTGTAGGCAGCCCTTGGGCCGTCTTATCATGCGGGCTACGTGGCTATGTTACTAAAGTCCAGGCTACGAAAAACATAAACAAAAACATAGGAACGTCATTATTAAAAGATGGCCGCCTAGACCGCGCGGGCCAAAATACATTTGACAGAAAAGGGACTCATTTTCTATGATGCGCATATAGATCTGACCCAATTGCACACACGACACAAGTTCTATATTGATCTAATTTCTATCATTTTCTACAGGTTGGTAAGAGATAATTTACTGAGCGGTGACTTCGCGTCGAACGTAAAACTCCTTCAAAATTTTCCACCGATGGACGTATCATTAATATTAAACAAGGCCGTCGAAATATCTAACATGTAACGCCCCACCCAATTTGTACAAAACATTTTTTATTCGTGTATATTTTATATTCATATTTACAAAGCATTTAGGATTTATTTAGTTGTTCAACTGGTGGCTGTTATTATTACATATATGGTTTTCAAATAAAATTACTTAGGTACTGTTAACTAATACATAACTGTACGTATTAGAATAAATATCAAAACGATATTTTTTATAACTTTATTCTAGACATTCATGGGTAAGTCCAAATAAAAATACAAGTTGACATTAGGCCTATTTTATGTGCAAATAATGAAAATTTTTGTAACATTTTATTGGTAGATCAAACAATTTGTAAGAAAATCTTAGAAAACCATATATTTAATATTATCACGTACTGACCTGATAATAACAATAAGTGCTCGCGATTTTTTGGAACATTCCATTTTAATTTCATTCTACATGTGGCCTAATATAGTGACGCGACATGAGTATTTTGATCGAATTAGGAACTAAATTCAATTATTAAGGTTAAACCAGTGTATGAAATTTATTAAATTAATTATTTATAAGGCCATATTGATTCGAATATTTATGTAGATATTGCTAATAGATATGATCTTGTGAAATTGTCAATAGTATTCTAAATATTCTAATACAATCATTTACAGTAATTTACTTTTAATACGAGATAAATTCTCGTTTTAGTTTTTTTAAGTCAATATTATCCTTTACGTTTGCATAAGTAGGTGATACTACAGATTTCCTAATTGAAACAATATTGAATACACCGCCTCACACAATTACTTGACATATTGTAATTTAATTATTAAAACGAAGCAGTAATTATTTTGGTTTGCATAAAGAATGGCACGAAACTTAATGCGTCAAGAAAGTCTTGAAAACGGGTTTTTGGGGATCTAACGGAGTTCCCATATTTAATAATAACCAAGGGGTTTACCATTAACCCTGAGATAAGCGACAGTGGCGATATCAATAAATTCCATGATTTTATTGACGCATTATAGAATAATGTTACCTTAATTGTCTGTCACGTAATACATAATTTTGTATTTCTATCTATGCATACCTCGTATTAAACTTTGTGTATCCTGACTTGTTACAGTCACTAACCTGAGCAGGTCCCATCCAAATTAAAATTATTGAAAATGCCCAAGACTTAGATTTAAACACTAAATAAATCATACCTAACTTACATTTTTTTAAAAAGGAAATTTTAGTGTAGAATGTGGGTTCTAATAATAATACGTACTTACTTTGTAAACATAACCGTATAAGAAGTATATTTTTCTATATTATTTTGCGTTAAATTACATTATGTTCTAGTATTTTTTTTAGGTTTACAAACATACTTAATTTTTTTCAAAAGCGAAGAAGTACAGAGACGTAAGTTATATGATCTGGATACAACATAGGTATGCCACTGCTTGTAATGATCATGTAGTAGTATCTTTTTGCTCGAATACTTTAGATTCTTTGTTTAAAATAGACATGTTTCATCATAAACACACGCAATTTCCTTAAACGAGCGGGGCGCGTGATCTTAATATCTCAAACTGTAGAAATCGATAGGTAAGTACGTGATTTACATATCTGCATTTTGGAGATAATGTGTAGCTCCCTTGTTGTACTTTACTTTACACTGCACTTAATAAAATATTTGGATCAGTTTTGTCTAAAATTAAAGAAAAATTTTTACAGAGTCGATCGATTCAATCTATCTACTTTTCTAGAAATCGATTCAATATACTATAGTCACAGCAATTTTATCTATGACTTATGTACGTACACACTGTGGTACACACCTAGGTAATTTCTGCTAATCCCTTCTCGATAAAATCGAAGAAAATTGGCTTTACTTGTAAAAATCAATCAATGTATGTGGACTTTACGACGTAGGTAGATATTTTTACAATTTCGTGGATATTGATTGATTTTATTACTATATAATTATTAAGTATAATATTATATGTGGACTGTACCGGTTTTGCGACTGTTAATCTAAAAATCGCGTATATATTTATTAAATCCATACGACTGGTTACATAAATATATCATGATTTAGAATAATTAACATAATAATCTCAAGTGTTGACTGAAATCATTTTGATAATAATAAGTACTTACCTACTTACATATTGCAACTAGGTAGGTAGGTACTGTGAATAGAATGTAATAACAATTTTCATATTAGGTAATAACCCACACATTACTACTTAATATTATTAAAAAAAACATTGACACAACGTACATATTTAGCGCCAAAAAACGAAAACTTCCAGCGCAAATCAGCCGTTCCTTTTTTTGTATTTGTAATCATCTTATTCTTAGTGTTTTATTTAAGTTATTATATTACCTACTGGGGAACGGATAACCGTCCCTCCTGCTTTTTTATCTTAAGATTTATATTATGATTTGTTATACGAAGTTACCTTATTTTTTATATTTAGTTATAATTTGTCAATAAAGTCGTGAAAATAAATTATAGCCTAGTACTCGTATGTATGGTTACTCAAAAGCAATTTTACAAAAAAAGCAGAGGTTTTTCCATTACTCATGTCAGTTATCTTCTTGTGTCCCGAAAGGGAATCCGCTGGTAAATAGTATTTCGCCTCGGGTTTGTAACCCAATTTGTATGGTATGACATGGGACTCCGTAAGGCTGCGTTTCCACCAGAAATGTGCTACGCGTTGCGATAGATGTGTTTATTAAAAGCAATAATGTCACGTCTCTGAGCGAAGCTAAGTAAACTGCGCGATACTTTTTTTTTATTAGTTCTTAACTAACACATCCCTCGCAACATATCTCTGCTCACCTCTAGTGGAAACGCAGCCTTAAAGAGCCTGGGCCTCAAATATTTGTTGTCACAACTTTCTTGACGCATTATTATGTACGATGTAGGGTATATATAATAAACGAGTGTAAAAAAACAGCATGTTTTAATTTTATAGCTTTTTACACAAAAATAATCTAGGAGTCATGGTAACTCAGTTTATAATGAAAATACGCGTTCTGACGAGAGTTCTGGTCCTATCCTTATATTCCTCCTTTCCTTATTACCTGAGACCTTTACGTTTGGGTTAATTTTCTCAAACTGTGAACACAGGTTACATTCGTGTTTGTCTACTCGTATTTCCCCTGTCTAAAGGATCCGAAGGTCTGTGGGGTGAAAGGATTGTTTCCTTGTTCTAGTTTATTCATACTGATTGTACATGTATGAATGTTATGTAACTTGGCAATCAAGACTGCAGTCACTTTATTGTATTTTAAGTACTGATCCAAACGTACCTACCCTCGGCGCAACCGGGAGTGAGACGATGACAAAAATATTGATTGAGTTACTCTACCTCGCACCCGAGGTGGTTCCTCATTTAACGGTAGGGAGTAGCCCGGTCAGCATCAAAAGTAGCTGAAAAGTTTAGTATACCATTTTAAATTTTGTCGGTACCCCTTGGATAATGTCTGGGCAGTTACATTTACTGGTACCTACTCTTTTGATGCTGACCGCATCTACTTCATCTTCGCGGCGAACTAGCGAGGTCCAAGGTACCATTATTATTATGGACAAGTGCCTACTGACCATTATACATTGGTAACTACTAGGTATTGAGTGTAGGAACTGGAACTAAAAGATACACTTGAAACGCCTTCAAAGATTTAATATAAATAATTACAATGTAATTGATTTGTACATATTCATTGATTGACAATAATAATAGAAAGTAAATATTTTATACAAATATAATAAATCAGACAACAGCACATACATCGACCTGACACCAAAGTAGCTTATGCACTCGTGTTGTGGGTATCAGGATCAACGAAGGAGCCCCAAATATATACTTCAGTAGATATTATAACACCCAGACTATGAACAAACACAATTGTTCATCACACGAATGTTTGTCCAGCCTGGGAATCGAACCCACGACTTTTTTTGACGTATGATAGTAATGTATATAATGTCATTTTACTTTTTATTACACATAGAGCTATATTGTAAAACATTGGAAATAAGAACATACTTCACATTTATGTAATACAGGATACTGATAAAGTAAATTTTCTCTATTTTTTTTAACATTGAAGCACATCGTACACCGAGTGGTACCAGCTACGATTTAAAATAGTGTACCCTAATGTCAGTATTTTACTCAGAAATAAAAACATTATTAAGGAACATATTTTAAAATTCAGATTAATTGTTATAGAATGTATATTAGTTTATATTTTAAAATATAGATAAGTAATCGTAATGTATAATTTACATAATTACATACAATAACACATCATTATGTATACGAGAGCCATAACAAGTTTTTTAGATCGTATGTACGAAGAACGATAGGAAAGCAAAAATGTATTTAGCCAAAACATGATGTGCATCAATGGAAATACCTAAAGAAACATTACCACTGATATCAGACAAAAGTTCTCGTAAACGTGAAAGTAGCACCACAAATAAAACCAATTTGCAAATAGTTCCAAATGTCATGGCCCTCATCACAACAATATTATGACAAAACTTTTGTGCCCAAAATAAACACATTAATACTTTGTTGTCATAAAATCGAAATAAAAAATAACAAGACATTAATTAACAAGCATTATAAGTAATAGTTCTAGAAATACGTAAGAATGTAAAATGAGATTTTAAATGTAAGGCTTCATGGGAAAGCTTTATCGTCCAAATACTTAAAATGAAGACTGAATACTTCAATCTAAACTTACAATAATTATGTAGGAGTGACCTCCTTATCGCAGCGCGTAACGCAATGGACACTTGCATTTAGCGGAGAAGCCTAAAGTCCTAGTGCACAAGGTCTATTTCGTCTTACGAGGAGTGCTACATGGAATCCAATTAGCCACAGAATGTTTTCATCATTGTGACTAAGCAGCTGGATATGAATTATACAAAAACTATTGAACAAGCTACCCTAGTTGGATCTACGATGCTATTTCGTATATCATTTCCGTCGATTAGGCGTTGGCGAATAAATATACAGGATTATCCGATGCCCTCGACCAAAAATGAACAGTTATGTACGACTATTCACCGTGTAACAGCACAGAGGTGTGCCGTCTGTGCCGTTACCTCAGCGCAGCCTACCCAATACAAAACCTATACAATAAATCAAAAATAATTTAGTTTTCAAAACAATTATAAGTCAGATAACCTACCTATGACCTGTCTAATTTCCTATCTACCTTATCAATGCTGCCCCTCTCGGAGGAGCACACCTAATCTCCTAACAATCTTTACATGAGTTGTTCGGTCTTATAATCTGATTCATGTATTCTGATGCGTTCTGCTTATCTCAGAGAAAATACTTTCAAGCCATATAAAATGTTTACATTATAATGTTGGATTTCAAGGAAAATAGCCCATTAGTATTTTAAATATATTTTATTAACTATTATACGACATCATTATAGAAATACGTCATGCACATAAGTTGGCTTACGGCCTCGATCCCCACCAGCAAATACTGGAGACCGCGAGCTGCGTATGCGCCAGTATTTGTTGCTGCTACTATTGTCACTAACCAGTTGCACAAAACGTACTAACCTCCCATCACCATTTCTTACACAGTTTATACCCAAATAAAAATACAGTCTTATGTTAAAGTTTTATCAAAAGTACTGCTAGATTTGTTTTCTTAATTTCATGAACTGATTAGCGACAATGTCGAACTATGCCACTAATTTGAAATCGTGACACTACTGGACGCAAGCATGGATTATGTAGGAGATACTAGTTAAAAAATCAACAACAGTAGTAACAGTTATACGTAATTACATTTTTCTTTCTGTGGAACTACTGATATGGACATACGGATAAAGAGCAAACTCAAACAGGTGGTACGTCAGATACACAATATTAGATATTGCCTTGCTATACCATTAATCAAACACAGAATGTCACAAATGGATAACTGCTACATCTCTATGTACTATTGAAACAAAAGTGTCTACAAGGAACTAACATTCGTAATCCAGTTTTACATGATCAAGAGTAGCCCCACAGACCATAAACATCTGATATTTCCAATATTACGATAAGCCATTTTGGTTGATTTATAATACTTTTTTTATAAACAAAGATATAAAAATATACATATAAATTACGTCAATAAATATTATTCAACACCTTCAAAGTAACAGCTATTTAATAAATTATTATATGATTCCAAAATTATGATACGTTTCCTTCGTTTGAAATGAGCAGAACCGTTACGTTTTTATTATGTTTTAATAGAGCAATTGTTACACTCTCGTTCGTTTAGCAAGATCTTATTTGTTTGCAGCAGCCTTGCCGAGATTCTGATGATTCCTATTGTTGAAAAACTATCCAAGTGTCACTTAACATCACAAGCCACGCAGCGCGCGCGCCGCTGTCATTCGAAATACTTTTGTCAGAAATATTAAAACGTCCAAACTGTTTCCTCAGACTAGCTAAACAAAATAAATACTTTTAAGTTTGTACCCTATTAAAAAGTTCAATAAAAACTTAGAATATAAAATTATCAAAAACAATCTTAATAGAATTTAAAACGAAACTTCTATTTCGAAGATGTATAGATAACGAAAAGCTACTCGTTCATAAGTTGTAGAAAATATACGAGCCAGACTTATGTAAATAGCACAATGAACACATAGATATTCTGGACTATTATAAATGTATATTTAGACATTTGACTCACGAACGTAGAATAGCTCGAAAATGAAACAGCACCGTGTAAACACCAAAAAGTGGTATGTATGCGTGAAGCACGTGTGTTACCGGTGTGAAGCGGGCTCAGTAGCGCTACCATGAGTTGACATCTAAAACTGACATGACGTAAACTATTGCTCTGTCTCTTTCAAATGCATCACAATGAAAGAGACAAAGCGATAGTTTTCGACAGCGAGCATAGTATTTCAAACTCATGGTAAGGCTACTGGTGTTTACTGGATGACGCAGCACTTGCACTTGGGCTTCTTCTTGATGGTGACGTGCTCGGGCTGCAGCGGCTCCTGCGGCGGCGACCGCTGCACCTCCACCTGGCCAGGGCGCACGTCGCCCACGGCGCCGCCGTTCTTAGTGCCGTTGGCCTTCGGGGTGCTCTGCTGGACTGGGCTAGCTACTTTCGTCTGAGGCGAGGGTGGTGCGTTGGCCTGCAATTTAATTAATTACTAAATCAATTACATTTGTGACGAAAGACATACTGACAATAATCTTCATTACTAACACCAAATTCTATGAGCATTAGCGCCTAACCTAACACGGGCATTTAACAACTGTATTATTGTATACAGGTGACTCTGAGTCTGTTAAGGGGCTATACGAATGAAACTAGCCAACCTATTTACACTGATTGTGGCGTAAATACGATATTTTTTAAGAAAGCAAAACATTACCTACAGACATAGATAAGTAAATTGAATTTTTCAAGATGCAATACAATAATATAAAACACGCAACAAGTAACAATAATGTCAATTATTCCTAAAAGTGGCCGTTTATAGTTTCATTCGTATAGCCCCTTAAGCCTTTGACTGCCACATTTCTAGACACAACAGAAAAAGTATTGTTTGCCGGTCAGCGGTGACCCCAATGGCGTTCAAAGAGTTAAGTGCCGGGTTCGGTTACCCATGTTGTCCATGACTGGGCAAAAGCTTTATATGAGATTGGTTGTTTGTTCGAGAGTTTGGTTGAGTGTTCAATATTTTGACTACATCATCATTAAAAATAGCAAGTATAATTATGTATGAAACACATTATAGTTCACTTCACAAAGTTAAGGAGAAGATATATACATAGTGACATATCTATCATTGTGTAGTACCAGATTAAGGACTAAGTCAAAGACATATTAAAAATAGTGCCTTAAATTTTCGCGTTGCATTATAAGTATTATTATTACAGACGGGAGTTAACGCGACGTACATTTTTAATAACATAATGTTCGACGTTTCGGCTGCGTTACAGTGGTCATAAGCGGACTAATAGGGGAACCTGTTGTACCTTGACACCCTTTGTACCTAGAGCCCCCTACGTTTTTGAAATGTTTGCGCTCTTTTTTATGTCTCTTTGTCTATGATATAGTGAACTTTCACAACACTAATCAACATGAAATTAGTTGCAGGCGGCCATTGTATCGAGTTTGCATGGCAGATCACTTTAACGTTTTCGCGGCAAAAAAGTAAAATATTGAATATTTTTCATTTCTTTCATTACTTCTGTTATTTCGTTCATATTTTTTTAAAACCATTTGATTGAAACAAGTACTTTATCTAAGTTTATAATGTATTATGCTTATTTAAGTTCGTCATAACCCCCAAATTTATATGTGCGAATAAACATGAAAGGGTAGGGGTGTTGTACCTTGATCATAGGAAAACAGTTGTACCTTGATCATATGGTTAAGGTACAAATGTACTATGTTAATTCTGTTTAGGAACGCACATATTTATAATTTTGTGGTTTTTTGTACAGGTAAAATGTCTCGTAGCAAAAACAACATCAAACGAACCCCTGTTCCAAAAACAGCACTTTCTAGTGCTATTAAATTAGTTAAAGAAAAAAAATTATCATTAAGAGGGGCTGCCAAATATTTTAACTTGTCAAGATGTACTTTAAAGAGGCATTATGTACTTTAAAGTTTTTTAAAGACATGTTGAATCTGAAAATAATAAAAATATTTGCTATTTGTCGAGAAATATGGATTTTATTTGATGAGTTCTAGCTATGACAAAGGTACAACATAAGCGGATCAAGGTACATCACCACTGTTGTACCTTGATCCACATTCCATTTTTTTTTAGATTATGTAAAACCTATAAAAACGATGATCTATGTTTGTATATAATTTATATTATGATCCACATTAGTTCTTCTAACAGCTAAAATTGTTTTAATTGCTATAGTTACAACCGTTTTTTTTTTTAAAAATCGTTGAATGAAAAAGTGACCGAGGTACAACAGGTTCCCTTACATATTAAAAAAACGGCTAGCCTAAACTAAAAATTTATTCATTATTGAATCTTTTTTTTTCAAGGCGTAAGCATTAGGTATGTATGTGGATAACGGTACCGCTACAATCATTTCTAAGTTAATGTCACTTGGGACATAATAAGTAACAATTCGTAGGTATTAAATGTAGATTACCTATATATTATATCACTGACATTTCTAACTTGTCTTATGTAACTTATCTGATTATAGAACTTCTTGATAAAAAACACTTATTGATTACAAGAAACACGGCCGTCGGCGTTGGGGTGACGGGCTTGCCGCCCTTGATCAGCGAAACTATCTCATCTGCTGACACTTACGCTGACATTATTCGCGTGTGACTTCTCCTCCTTCTCCTCACAGGCCGCCAGCTGCGGCACGGCCGTCGGCATCGGGTGATGGGCTTGCCGCCCTTGATCAGCGAAACTATCTCATCTGCTGACACTTACGCTGACATTATTCGCGTGTGACTTCTCCTCCTTCTCCTCACAGGCCGCCAGCTGCGGCACGGCCGTCGGCATCGGGGTGATGGGCTTGCCGCCCTTGATCAGCGAAACTATCTCATCTGCTGACACTTACGCTGACATTATTCGCGTGTGACTTCTCCTCCTTCTCCTCGCAGGCTGCCAGCTGCGGCACGGTCGTCGGCGTCGGGGTGATGGGCTTGCCGCCCTTGATCAGCGAAACTATCTCATCTGCTGACACTTACGCTGACATTATTCGCGTGTGACTTCTCCTCCTCCTCACAAGCCGCCAGCTGCGGCACGGCCGTCGGCGTCGGGGTGATGGGCTTGCCGCCCTTGATCAGCGAAACTATCTCATCTGCTGACACTTACGCTGACATTATTCGCGTGTGACTTCTCCTCACAGGCCGCCAGCTGCGGCACGGCCGTCGGCGTCGGGGTGATGGGCTTGCCGCCCTTGATCAGCGAAACCATCTCATCTGCTGACACTTACGCTGACATTATTCGCGTGTGACTTCTCCTCCTTCTCCTCACAGGCCGCCAGCTGCGGCACGGCCGTCGGCGTCGGGGTGATGGGCTTGCCGCCCTTGATCAGCGAAACCATCTCATCTGCTGACACTTACGCTGACATTATTCGCGTGTGACTTCTCCTCCTTCTCCTCACAGGCCGCCAGCTGCGGCACGGCCGTCGGCGTCGGGGTGATGGGCTTGCCGCCCTTGATCAGCGAATCTATCTCATCTGCTGACACTTACGCTGACATTATTCGCGTGTGACTTCTCCTCCTTCTCCTCACAGGCCGCCAGCTGCGGCACGGCCGTCGGCGTCGGGGTGATGGGCTTGCCGCCCTTGATCAGCGAAACTATCTCATCCGCCTCGCGGCTGAGGTCGCCATCAGGGCGAAACGGGTTGTCCCACCCACTTTCCGTACTGAAACAAGCAGATTGATCTTTTAGTATGCTAAGTGATGTTTCGGCATACGGAAGATTATTGTATTTCAGAGCGCCATCAGGGATCACACCTGAGCCATTATTAAAAAGACTTGACTTACAACATAGGGAGTATTGAAAATTAGAACTTCCTTCCAACAGTACTAGAACCCAATTTTGGCGATCCAGCCCAGATAGATGTTACTTACGACTTATAAAGTTTATAATATTTAACAGGGTGACTGCTACAAATTTATTTTGCCTCCTATTGTACCTGAATGAGATAAAATCTTTGCCAATAGTAAATATTTATCGCAAATATGCTCAGACAATGTATGGACGTATAACATTTGTATATCTAAATCAGATAAACGATTTACGTCGAACCTTAAAATAGTTCCTAATCAGTATGCAGCGCTCACACAATGCGCGTTTATTCAATACATTGAAATGGAAAGAGATCGCATTGTGACCCGCTGCAATCTAGTGACCTAATCAAGGTATTACATTCTATATCCATGGGTGTTGTGCACTATGTAGGTAGTGGAGCTCGGGGATGGATGACTATACGGGTATTTATTTTTTATTTTGAGCGGGAGGCTATGCAGATACTATTTAGACCAGTATCACTGCCACCACTTGACTATAGGAGTAGGTTGCCTTACGTCGCGTTGCTCGGTTTTTCAAAGGACGTGCGTACACGACACGCACGCAGCGTTTCCGCTAACTCTTTTAAATTTCTCGATAATGCCAAGATTATCATAGTCATATCAAATAGAGACGCATTGACAACAGCAACATACTTCATTTTGTCTGCCCATCCAAACTTAGCAATGACGGGGACGTGCGTGACCATTGACGTCAATGGTTACGTACGTTTTCAATGGAGCCTTTTGAAGCGACTCGCAGTACGTAGCTGCTTTAACAAATACATCTATCGGTAAATAGGGACCGGGCCACACTTAACTTAGACCAGTACCAACAGATGGCGCTGGATGTCGTACACATCGCGCAAATATTTCGTGACTTCGGTTTATCTATAAGCGTTATATCTGATTCATGTTCTGTTACTGCTATTAGTCGCCTCAAGTTATTTTGAGATAAATATATTCAATGTACAGAAACATTGTTTTTATACATTTCAAGTACATAGGTGTATAGATATGTTTAAACACAGATGAATGTCTGGCGCCAACAATGAGTATCCAATACTGGACATTTAGTTTCTCTCAGTCATGCACCGAGGCGTCCACTGTCTCGCGCGATTCGATCATGGAAAAACAACAAAACTTTTTTACCGTGGATAACGGCCGATGTAAACCGACTTTGGCGTTTTTAGCTCAGCTGAATTAACTGTAGTACACTGACAATAAATTAAACAAAATTACGTTAAATTATCCTCTACTAACACGAATAGCCCACGCCTACTTTGTATGACAATACCACGTGCAAACAATATGAAGAGTGATTATTGCCTTACTATACTTTACTATACTAACTTACTAATGTACAAGCGCAATGGAATTCGTGAGTATAACGTTGGTAATTTCCATTTATTTGCGACTGTTCATTTATATTACCAATTTGTAAAATTTGGAATAGACTTAGAGGTTGTAACTATAAACAGTAGTTAGTTTATATATAAATCAAATTGTATCGGTGTCAATCTAGGGTGCGATCAAAATATATTGAGTTGGTAGAGTGATACTGGTTTGAATAGTGCATAGCCCTGCCTGCCTGCCTGTTTAATAATAATCCAGGGTGTCAGCTGCCTGCATCACAAATTTTATTAGCGATTTGCACTTGAAGAAGTAACAAACAAACAAGGACTGGCCTGCCCACACTTCGTCTCTGGACATTAGTTCAAACCTAAACCAATAAAAGGCGAGGCGCCAAGTCCTTCGCTTTATCTCTTGTCATCTTCGATATGTCCTTAAATGACTCGAACGACCCAGTCTAATCTGATACTCTTTCTATGGTGTTACATGACGTTTTACGTCTATTGGACCTGAATAAGATAATATCTTCGCCAATAGTAAACATTTATCGCTTGTCTTCTTAGATATGTCCTAAACTGACGCGCGCGACTCAGTCTAATCTGATACTCTCTCGATAGTGTTACATGAAGTTTTTATAATTTTGCCAGTCACTCATGCATGAGTGCTGTTGAAAACGTTGCCGCATCACGCACAGCGGCAACTAATACTACCTACTCATCATCACGCGTTCGGCAATTCAAGTTCAATACAATACTCACGCAAGAATAGTTACGCCTGCATTGAACTTGACTCATTCTTGAAACAGTTTAGTACACTCGTAATGAAGTATACGCGCTATTTTTGAAACACGAGCTTTAGAAAGGGTAGTAATTTGTTTTAGCAAGGTTTAATGTTTATCACGGCCGTGTTCCTAATCTTGGGGTTTCGGAAGAATGTAAGTAACCATAGAGTTATACCAGACCATAGCTTTCTAATACTGGTGTCACACAGCCCCACCTGCGCATCCAAAACCAATTTCAAAATATATCTAGCTTGACACGGCACAAACGTACCAAGTTAATTATAACTAATTTAACTTCAAATGTATTCTAATAATATTATACTTTTTCAGAAATAGTTTGTAAGTAAAACCTATGTAAGTACTAAATATAACTCTACTACGAAGTTATTTTAGCTGTGGAAAACCAAATATAGTTGCTACGATTAGCTCTAATTACCTGTTGACGTAATTTAGCAGTTCATTGAATGATATCGGAAACCTGCAGCTCAATTAACAAAGTAAAAAGATTTGCTGAATATCAGACATAATGTTATAAGCGTGATGTAAGCTAACTCACTTGAACGTTCATAATGTTATCCAAAATATCATGACTATTGTATAAGAAAGTTGAACTGTATTTGTATTACGGAGGTTGTCATGTTTCGTATTTTTTTTTTTATTTGCGCAAAGATAAAAACAGTGTGCTCTTCCGATCAATTAGCTTGATTGATCGGCTTCCATCGAGCTCTTTGTCTTTGTCCGACTGATATTGTTTATATTTCTGTGCCCTAATTGAATAATCATACCTCATCTGTCTGTTATACATAGCGTGATCAGCCATGTCAGCGTTAGCGGCAGCTGACAGCAGGGCTGCGTATAGCACGTGGGGCTCCTGTTGCGCGGGCGGTGGCGACACGCACTGCGGCCGCGCCCCTTGGTAGAAAGACACACGGACCTTCGACCGCTCCGAACTGAAAAACCAAAAACAATACGCTTACAACACTGACAGCTATCACAGCACACGCGACCGCAGTAGGCGGGCTAGTGCACACGACGCGACGGAATCACGATAGCTAAGTATCACGGTAAATGCATTAACGCGTAAGCCGCGGTCGCAAATCACAATCGCACGCAACCCATTCACCAGCAAAAAACGGTGTAAACATGTTCAATAGGCACATAAAAAAATATCTCGCTAATGTCGCAACGAAACATAAAACTCAGACGAAAGCAAACTGGTTTCAATTAATAAATTAAAACTCCACTACAGTTTTGCAATAAGTAGCTCTATCTACCTGAGCCAAATCTGCAGTGTAAAATGCGAACATTATCCTCTTTTTGGTGTCACTGGGGTCGGCTTACACACACACGCACGTGTATAAAAACATTATTCAAATGTCATGCAAAGGATGTTTCTACCATTATGCCGCGCAGACCGAGCATGTGAAGTCATAGTGCATGATATAGGTACCTATTTAACAATAGATACCTATTATAACATCAACCTAGTCAGGATAATTATCGGCTATGTACAAGTAACTGTACACACGACGTCACGTAGAGTTGCCTTTTTTAGATTTTGGACCGTCCTTATGTATCAGACACATATACTATTACATTACATTTTTACACTACGGGTGGTAAATCGACCTGACGTCATCTGTACTACTGCACTATGACTTCAGGAAAACGTGGAAATTGAAATCAAAATTACTTTATCGGTTAATTGATCTCTCACTTTCAAGGCGACTAAAGATTTAAAATGTATTATTATTTGTGACATTACAAAACAGTTATGATGTAATATAATTTCGCGTTAGCAAACACATGCAGTAGCGTTGTACACATATAGGTATGGACGCGGCGACGAAGGCACGGCAGCGCCGCATTAATTCTGAAGGTGATTCAATGGCTCCTCTTTATTAGTAGATGACTATATTCAACACCCACGCGCTGTTTAGCCCTGATCTTAAATATCTTGTTAGCATTGCAGTTGTAGATTTTGGAATAATAAAAATGATGTCTTATTTTGATGTACTCACAAGAGGCTAAACCAAAATTCCTCAAATAGAAATTCGAATTGTTCGATACCTACAACATTATTTCACCTACTACCTACCAGGTACACACACATCTATTTGTTACATAAAGAAAGCGAATTGCACTGATAAGTTTCATTAAGTAAAAGCTTTCAACTATTCCACTATTGATGATTGCATTGCTCAGACTCCGATAACAAGCACACACAGTGCTAAAGTATTGAGTCAACCTTCTAAAGTGCTTGCCGATATATCGCATATATGCGAAAAAAATGATGTAATAATGACACACATTTGGTTATTTAGCATGTTTGTAAAATCTAGAACTAGAGCAACACCCACGCAGGTCTTGTAATCATCAAGAACAATAAAATAAAATTGTGACGTAAGCGCCACAGTGGCTCCTTTAATGGCAGATGATTCATATCTGCGTAAAAATAGAGAAATATCATCGCGCAGCTTAATTGACATAGCGTCAAGGTCACAGACATTTGATTCGCTTCACAACAGATGGACACATGGGCCAAATAATTGTATAGAACAGGGTCACATTCAATAGCAAACAAATAAATTGGTGGTTAATGTTAGGGGCCCATTCGGTATAGGAAGTCAAACT
Organism: Cnaphalocrocis medinalis; assembly: GCA_014851415.1. Lineage (NCBI taxonomy): Eukaryota > Metazoa > Arthropoda > Insecta > Lepidoptera > Crambidae > Cnaphalocrocis > Cnaphalocrocis medinalis. The sequence goes on from CM026296.1 coordinate 12,498,873, forward strand.
AGACTGGACCACAAGAGTTATCCACAGGAAGAATTTTCAGTTAAGCTTTACTAATCATTTCAAGTCGCTATCGTTATTTAAAAAAGCACAAAAATATTAAATTCATGTCCTATATTAAATACATAAAATTCGGAACATACTTTTGCTCGACCCGGGAATCGAACCAGGGACCCCGAGATCACCGGTACTTAAACCACTAAACCAAACGGGGTGTTTGCTTTACACTATCAAAAATAAATAAAAATTAAGTAAGTCAATTCAATCAGTGACAGACATTAATTTAATAATAGAAACAGAACCTACAAGTATTCAAGTCCGGATGGTCCTGTGATCTCTTCATATGTGAAGGTATGACAGGGGATTTTCTTAATAGTAGATTCAACACTGTCAATCTGTTTATTTTGCTGCACTATATCTTCTAAAAGTGGAGACAAATATTGGCTACAAAATTTTGACCGGCGCATTTTACAATAAATATTTAGGTACAAACAAGCTAACTCTAAAGAAAAGTTGATTCGCAAACACCACAAATATACAAGCTGAGCGAGCAAAGCGAAGCCTGTCGCGACAGTGACCAGTGAATGCAGCCACTAAACTAATTGAACTAAACAGCCATTAGCAAAGTAATGTTCTGTTAACAACAGCATATCACTGGGAAATGCTGAATCTGCCAAACCATGCACCTTATTCAATGTTAAGGCATCGTCAGCACAATATGTAAAAGTGCTAATCTAAATTATTAGTGCTGTCTCTCTTTCTCAACTGTAAAGTATTTTTAAAAATCCTATCCTAATCCTAACTAATATTATAAATGCGAAAGTAACTCTGTCTGTCTGTCTGTCTGCTACTCTTTCACGCCAAAACTACTCATCGGATTTAAATGAAATTTGGTATACAGATCATCTAGACCCTGAGAAAGGACATAGGCTACTTTTTATTGTGAAAAGGGGGTTGTAAGAGGTTGAAAGGGGGGTAAAAAGTTACTTTTCCACGCGGACGGAGTCGCGAGCGGCCGCTAGTAGCATATAATTTATATTAAAATAAATATAAATTTATTGTGGTAAGTAATGCTGCCAAGACAGTAGGTCAAGCATCAACTACTTTGTGTAATTATGCTCATTGCATCAATATAGGTTTCAATTCACATTGGCAATGGGCAAATTGTCACTTAATTGATGGAGATTCAACAGGTTTTGTCTTATGTGGAATCTAGGGCACAGGGATATAAGTACTGGATTTCAACTACAAACTGAAATGCAAACCTGTGTAAATTTTCTGGAATGCACATAGATAAGCTTAAATTTTAACTACATATATTTCAAGCTGAGTGATGTTATTATAACTTTAAGGATTAAACAATACAATTATACGATTGAGACAGTGCCTGATATGCAACATGATTTATTTTTTATCTAGATCTTATAATATAGGAATATTTATAACCATGATTTTTATTTCATCAAAACTGGCCCAGGCATTTATGAAATTTGAAGAAGATTGATATTCCTGTTCTACAAATAAAAAAAAGACTTATACAGTCATAAGACTTAACCAGTACAGAATTATAGTAGCATATAGGTAGTGTCAGAATCAATGAGTCCCTCATTCAGCAGAAGACAAGGGTATGTCCGTTGGGTGATTGGCACATAACCACAATAGCCAAAAGTCCTATGTCCACTAGTGGTAATTGTTATACGCAGACAATTACAATTTCAACAAACCTCATGATAGCCTATGTCAGCTTTAATAACATTATTCATTAAAAGCAATATCTGTCTAAATAAAAAAGAGGAATTAAAATTAAATGGTGATGGTAACACAACAGTTACTGCATTATTGAGTTGCTTAGACATTTTCAAGTACAGTAATTACACAGTCTTACAATTTCACAGAGAGTTTGCAACAAATTATGTAACTTCATAACTTTAATCTTATGTACCTATTTTATTTATTTTCTCTAACCATTTAGAAACGCACTAGATTAATAATTGGAAACAGTTTTTATTATATTCATTTGCATATAATCATTGAAAAATTGGTTCATTATTTAATTGAATCAAAATATTTTCATACATTATCTTCGAGATTTAATTTAAGTGGCAGTCATTAAATCTACTATTGCTCTGAAATTCACGTTACAATCTAAACATACCTACTTTATAGTTATATTATTTATGAAATAATCAGTAAATTTAAAGATTGTCATCAATTTCGGAGGAATAGTAGATTTAACTACTGCTACGAATATTAAACCCTTATTCTAAATTAAATTGTCATGTTTTTATTGTATAATCAAATATGCATTTACCTATATGGCTGCTAATATTGCTCTTTATTGTTTGTGATTCACTAATGAAAAACAATAAGGTTAAGTACCAACAAGTATGTAACTTATTTGTTTTCTATTAAACAGTTGAAGAATTCTTTATGACAGCTGGCTAGTGTAAGAATTACCTGAGAGATGATAACAACAAAATGTGTACCTATATAGCCTGACATTAACTTCATTCAAATACATAATGTAACTAATAAACATTATTTTAACAATATAATGTATTAAAGTAATCTAGAGATTGTTCCACTTTTTGATTGGGACAGATGTGAGAAAGCAATGTGGTTAATTGGAATGCAAGCTGGAGCGCGCGGCCAGGGCGGGTCCCCCTGTGCCGCCGCGGATCACTGATAGTGACATTATAAATAGAGCTTCAAAAACGTTTGCCAATTCATGTTTACTACATATAATGCCGAGTAATGACCTTGTACTCCCGGCTGCTGGATGATCCGAAAGTTTTATGTTTATAAATCAGTCCTAGTGACGTCATGTTGACCGAATTCCCACACAAATCGTGAATGCAAAGGACGAACCCCAGATCAGTCAAATCGACCAACTATAAAAAATAATACTTATTCTGTACAATATTATATTCATTTCTCAAATTCGCTTTAAATATGTGGAATTCGGCAAGTGAACACCCAATTTCAAGCACAACAAGTATGACGTGATTACTGTAAATAACATACCTTAGAAGTGATTGCTGTTATCACTGAACACTTTTAGTTTATTTACTGCACGAATTAAGAGTCACCTTTTACACTAATCAACAAATTAGTAACATCGGCGGAATTTGTGTGGGGTTTGGTTCATTCGACGCTACACAACAGTGTTTCCCACTACAACATCGATCTCGGAAGTCGCCGAGTCGCGCGCGGCCGTGGCGAATGGAGCGGAGCGAAGCACGACGCAACGCTGTGCCCCGCGTAGTGATGTAACTAACATAACGAACGAACGATAACGTTTTTGTTCGTTAAATTATCATGTTTAAAAATATAATCCTAATAAAACAAATACAATTTTAAATAACCTTGAAAATAATTTTGAAAATAACTATTGTAAATGTAATTATAGCACATTTGTTTGATGACGGATATTTAGTAGCTGATTAATTTCTACCATCGAATCGAATATAAAAATCCAATAAAGCATTTCTGACGTTAATAACCGGTTATTTGCTGCCTGCTTTTTATTATATAATAAATAAAATAGGTAGCGTTTCGTTATCTGCGTCCATTTGCGTGAAACATGCAATCGGTATCACAATCGGTATGACGATAGCAGCGCCACTACTCTGCGTTATAAATTATTACGCAGATAATTTATTTTATCCGTGCCTAAAATATTATGTTGTTAAAAAATAATTAAGGTGATCGATTGTATGAATGACTTTAAAGCTTTTATGTATCAATAAAGTCGTGAAATTAAATGATGGCGCCACTGTCGCTTACATCATAGTGTATGGTAGCCCCATTGGCTATAAAACAATGTGATCTCGTTAGTTATTGAAACATTCGTTACGAGTCATGACTTTCTTGAAGAATGATAAAATATTCTAGAAAATAAATAATGTTTATTAAAAATTACTTTTCTTATTTTAAATATAAAAAAAATCCGATATTTTTGTGGTCAATCTAGAAGGATGCAGGAAATGGATACGATAAAAACATTCAGTTTTTTGGGTGTTTGGTTGTAGAATAGAATAGAAAAGAAAAGAAAAATATTTATTTGGGCACATAAAATACTTATACTCTGATTTATAATAATGTACCTAATATAAACTGACAGCTACAATCGACCTTTATTTTTTTAATGTTGCCTCCTAAGTGCACTAGTGCTGTTATAATTGAATGGTGAGCGAACAATTGAATTTATTATTGAACATTTTAGATGTAAGATTTTACTCATACCTTAATTAATTTCATTGATTTTCAAAAAAACCTTGGGTAATCAACACTTATTACAATCAGAAAAACTATGTTGATATTTGTGTTTTATTAGATAAGCAGAATACTAGTTTAAAAAAAAATACAAGTGTTAACGTCGTCGTCGTAAATAGGTCTTCTGGCTACGGAACCCTTTCTGTGCGTGTCCGACCCTCTCTGGCCGGTTGTTTGAAGATTTTAATCTCCTTTGAAAATGAGTTATGTAACCAAGTTTTGGATTCGATTATTTTACTTGTAATACTTAAAATTTATTTTATTGAATGACTACATTTTAACACACTTCTACATTTAGTTAGAAGTTTTGGACATCAATCAGCCTCCAAATGTAATTTTCAAGATTTTCTCATGTCATGAAAGAAAATGAAAAATAATTGAATCGCAATTGAACTTTCGATTACTCGCACCGACACTATTTTTTATTACGATAACGCGACAACCCGCCAAACTGTCAGTTGATATTAGGTACATGATTATAAATCAGAAGTATAGGTAAGGTAGGGTAGGCCTAGCGTAAGCCTACCCGCCTTCTTACCTGTCGTCACTTCCGTATACGCGGGAAATTTACCTAATCTATGCCTACCCGATTTCCTTTTCTTCACCCTGTTTGTGAGGGAGTCAGTCAGTTTCATATTTTTTTTTTGTTTAGGTCATTAGTCGGCTTACTAGGCCTATAAAATAATAATCTGTCCTACACAAACGAAATTGAAATAAAATTAAAATATGGTTCACTCACATATATAGAACTGATATGAATTAATTATGAATTTTATGTCTGAGTGAGGACATTTTTTATCAATAACATTTCCATGGTTTTAGTAAGAAGCATACCTAGGCTAAATATTTAACTACTGGAAAACCTGGCCGCTAATCCGCATGCGGGTTGAAATCCGGATAACAGGTTCGTTGTGGCCATAGCTATTTGCGTATGAGGAGATAATCTGAATGCTGTACCTACATTGTTATATTGATTGCGGAAGGTAGGGCTCGTCTATGCTCTTCTATGAATCTGTTACATAACAAACGGCCATGAATCTGACTGTGGGCAACAAACGTTTTACTACCGTAATTACATCCTCGCACACTACACAGTGAAGCTATATCTATCAATAGTTGCTGTAACTACGAGACGGAGAGTGTTTTATATGATAGGCGGCAGACGTAACATGATGGTAAGAGATTGCCGCCGCCCATTGGATACCCGCAACTCCAGTAGAGGCAAAAGTGCGAAGTTTTAAGTACTTAGGTATGTATTGTATGTAGGTAATACCTAAGTCATTGATGATTAGTTTACCCACTAATGCACGTTTTGCAAGGATTCCTAAATAGGATTTTGCGAAACCAAGGTGTTTGTAGATAGGTACCTAGTCGTCAAGATTTTAGCAAACTTTTTTGTGATTTAGGTAGTACATAATAAAATTGTAGTAAAATGTAAATATTTGGTTGGAATTCTGTATTGCGATATCTCGGTACTTTTTAAAATTATTTATCTGATTCAAACAAGACAGTTGCTCTAGGGTTGCAGGACATTATGAAGATTAGAAATGTTTAAATCTACATCAATGTAGGTACTGACAGCCGCACATCATGTTACCACAACCTGTCAATATTATGTTTGATAAGATGAGAGTTAGTTGAAGAAATTTGTCAGTTTTGTATACCTACTTTGATATAGGACCAAAACCACATTTTCAGTACCTATACCTAGGTAAATAATTTTTTTTTTGCTTAAAAGTTCAATACTTAGGTAGGTAGGTACGGACAGCCACATGTCAATGTTACAAAATTCCTCCTCCTCATGCTTTTTTTGAAGTCGGTTAAAAATACTAATCTGTCAAGTTCCTTCAGCCAATGGTATCAATGTTAAGGAAACTCGAGAGATTTTTAATTCGCATAAAGGCGCAAACGCTTCTCTAATGAAAATCAACATACTCATGAAATGAATAACGTACTCGTCTTCCACTGGCGTGTACGGGAACGCAGTCTCCTGGAACTTGGGGGGAGGGCTCCCCTCGGGCTCCTCCTGCAGGGGGCTCTCGTAGATCAGCGTCTCCACCATCGAGCCTTTGGAACTGCCGAAGGATACCCTGGATAGTAACAGAAAACAGTTAAACATAAATAAATTCATACGGCATCCTGTACGCCCCTGGGGAACAATCTCTTGTACTCGATATTGAAGTCGGATTTAGATTTTCATACAATTGTCCATACAAATCTCTAATTCTACTTCAATGACGAGTGCACAAGCATTGCCCCACTTTCCTCTTCGAAATTAAGGTACTTATCAAAACTTTGGGGGAGCAATTCGGTCATATTTGCATTTAGGTATCAATGCAGAGAAAAATAACATGATTCATCACTTGTTCGACAGCTGATTAACGATTGCGCTAATGTATCCACCCTGGATGGTAATGCCTCCCGATGACCTACAAAGAAAATAGCGCATTCCAGTGCAGAGAGGTCAGGACCCAATTTTGCTGACCGCTGCGTATTTTGCATATTTTGTTTTATTTTACAACTCTATACAAACAAAGCGTTAAAAGGGTTAAAATTGTCCTTCTGCTATGACGATTGCAAAGGCGGCCGGTACCTACTAAACCTATCTAGGTAGTGTATTTTTAGTGGATTTTTAATCCTAATAAAGGAGGTAAGGCGGCATACTCGCAACCAACAAAGAAATGGATTGGCAGCTCTCCAGGTCTGCAGGACCTTAAATGTTTTTGAGACTGCTTAGCAATAAGCTTTGTTGATGAGGGCGTAACGATTTACGTGTGTGCCTTCTTACCGGAAAGTCCCACTTCTGAATTTTTCAAATGTATGTCCAATTTTCCTGTCTCTATGTCCATTTTTGTTTTCCCTGTAGTCTATTCTTATGAGACAGCAACTATACGATACTCTGGACATATAGTGCGAAAGCCACCTTGATAGGACATTGAACATGCCGTTCCTTAAGGCATATATGTACCTACAGCAATTCCTCCTCACCAAATGAGGGAATGATGAAGCAGAAGAAGACGTTAATTTTTATACCATTAGCTAGACAATGACCATAGTGAGGAAACCTACATACAGCTTTTGGATTGTTTCATAAAACCATGGTCGCCATTTGAAGGGTTGCGAAAGTCAAACGGCGGTGGTCGCTTCATTGAAATTACTTGCATAGATCCTGGATCACCGCCCTAATGGCTTTGGACGCATACGGGAATAACACGCTGAGGTATTTTTTACTTGGGAAACAAATTTACGCTAGTAGATCATAGAATAGAATCCCTTTTTAATTATCTACAGAGCACTTGAGTACCTATGTTTAACCTCGTTAACTCATATGGAGTCTTAATTAACAGTGAGCAGAGAGCGGAAGGTGCACAAATTGCCCATCAGAGCCGTCCAGCAAAGCCTTCGTTTGGTGCAATCTCGCAGTCCCGAAACATACCCAACACATGTACGATGACCTACTTCTACTAAATTGTCCTTTGGTCCGCTCATTCAGATCTAGTGGGTTTCAAAACTCGGTTTTACTACAATTTATGCACTAGCTTTTGCATAGTAGGTATACCTAAAACTTTGTCATCTCGGAATCTTTTGGAATTTTGATGTTGCAAAGGGTTTTTTAATAACACGTTGGGTCCTTGTCCACCACATGTGGCAAGGTGAAGGCCATGATGGTTTCCCCTGGGAATAGAATAAGGTCCACACTCCACCTGTATGCATTTACCTGTACGTATAACCGAGGGTTCTTAAAGAACAAATACAAATCTACTAACTTACTTACAAGATTTCATTTTCCTGGTTATGCAAAGCAAGTATTATTGAACAACATGATGATTTTAATTTAGTTGGAATACCTACGTCATTATGGTAAGCACTTCAGGTACCTAGACAGGTAAACATGGCATCTTTGTAAGTAGTCACTATGTCTCAAGATGTGTTCTTAACTAACCCACTCCGCGATCGTTTGTTAAGTAGAACTAACATGGATATTTATAGATTTAGTCTAGAGTAAATAAATACTACGTAACAACTTCGACGAGTTATTTTTGTTGCGTTTGTTTTGGTTGTATGGCAACAAAAATCCTTGACAATGAAATTGTTGTTGTTTCTGGCCAACATACAATTTTGCAGGGACGTAAAATAAAATTGAGGTCACGCCATACGCCCTCAGAATGTTTTGTTTCAAACAGTTCGTCCTTCCAATTTTTAGAATGCCAACAGTCTCTTGGAGAGTTTTTTTAAACCTACACCGTAACCAATAACTATATAGTACCTACCTACCTACTAAATGATTAAAAAAAACGTCGACATGACATTTCCATCATACAGAAAATTTTGACAAATAAGAATTTTAACTAATTTTACTTTTACCAAGCCAAGTTTCCAATTTTATTTACTTACCTACTTGTAGATATTTGCAATATATTGTAAGTACCTAGTTCTAGGGATCAGGCACCCAAGAATACCTCCAACTTTATGTTTTTAGGAGGGTAATAAACGCTTTTATCAATAACTAACTAATTCCATGTAATGTATTAATTTTGCAGTTCTTACTCTATAGATACCTTCAATAGTAGGTATTCAAGGTACAGAATAGTGCAAAGAGAATATAATCACTGAATAGTGCATAATAGTAAATAACAATCAACCGCATGATCCATTGGAAACTAAGGATTACCTACATAGTTACTTAATCAAAATAAGTTTTTAAAGGTATCTTGATCATCTGCCGACAAAGGTAAATAATGCTAAACACTACACAGTTCACAGGTAACGTGTACTTAGAAGTAGCTTTTTGAAGCATATAGGTACCCATCATAGAAGTGTATCATAAAACCCCTTGATTTTTGCCGATGTATTACGTGGACTCTACTGCATTACGTTAATTAGTCATCCATTATTTAGCGTTCAATCCCGGTTGCGTCCCAAGCTGTCGCTTTGGAGCCCGGGGTTCAGTTTACTGCGTTTTATTGGGAAATTTTGATGTAAAGTTTGTACTTACTAGTACGAATTAGGTCCAGTTAAAAGTACCCTACTATAGTAAAATATTAAAAGTAGAAGGTACATCATAGGTAGTAAAGAAATAGTTAAGTACGTCTGATCACCACAGTTTGATGCCATTAATTCATTTGATATGTAAAATTATAAATTGTATTGTAACATTTAGGAATACTTATGATTTAATATGATAAGTAGAGCACATAGATTTATGAATTGGTAAGAAAAAACGTAAACACTCTTTGTGGTAACCACAAAGTATTTTACTGACATTTCAAACCCTGATACATTAATGTAGCCTACTTATTCTAGCCATGTCATTTCGTTGTAGAGCAAAAATGGAAAACCAATACTTAGGTAGAGGAAATATTAGATACTCAATAAGGAATCTATCATGCCATTTCGTGGTAAATACAGGTCAATTTTCCATTAACTGACAAGGACGCCACGTCATAGAATACTGAATGATCATGAAGTTTGTTTTATTCGTAACTAGCGGGCGCCTGCGACTTCGTTCGCGTGGAGTTAGAATTTTTTTTTAAACTGTAGCCAATGTTTATTCTGAAGCTATATTATTGTAAAGTTTTATTAAAATCCATTCGAAAATCTATTCGGTATTTTTTGCGCGTGAAAGAGAAGCAAACATCCATTCATCCATACTTACAAACTTTCACGTTTAAATAATAATTTAGTAGAATTAAGGTGCCTCCCCGTACTACTCTTATTCAGGTTTTCCTGTCACTCGGGATCCATGGGCAAAGTCCCAAGTCACTATTACCTTTGATCACACACCATCTACTAAATCAATTTATCCATTAAGCAGAGGTCGGAATTAGGTAGAGCTAATTAGGTACGTAACCTGCATCGAAATTTTGTTATTGGTATTATGGATTTTCCCAGAAATTGAAATGGATCACAAAAAATGTTTTGGCCGTATCTGCGTAATTTAGTCTAAGCCTAATAAAATAACTATGTGTCTTATAAATGACCTCTGCTATAAGTAAATGTAAGGTAGGTAGATAAGGGTAGTGTGTCCTCACACTGAGTCTATTTAATTAACCTGTCCAAACGTCTATACGATAACCCACTACGTACTGCGGACAGTGACGAACCGCTAACGGGCTGGGTGGTAGTAGAATCGCCCACTTTCTATCCGACCTTTTGTAGAACCCGTAGCTACTACGGTCACGTAGTTAACTTGGTGTTTCCGTATCCGTTCCAGGCTTCTTAGTGATTAGCATTCTTAATGTTATGCGGCCCACATTGGCCGGCAAAGTTTGTGTACACTAGATGACATTTGGTCTGCAATGTGTTGAGGAGTCCTCGGTTTACCTCTATACTTATCGCAAAGATTCGCGGCAAAATACCTATCTGAATGATTTAAAATTATGACGCCAACTCAGTGGCGGATTTACCATTTAAGCAAGATAATATAGAGAAAAGGTGAAAACTGGTATATATAGGTACTTACTTAAGTAGTTACAACTTATAAAAACAACAACATTTACATAAGTTTCAGTGGACAATATTTACAAACTAGAACTCAAGTTTCAAATGATTTCTGCGAACACAACTCATGCATTAGGTATTATTTTTGGTAGCGATCCAATTTTGCCATCACCGCGATTTTTTTGAAGGGGCAACGCGTTGAAATCGGAGATATTCAAAGAACTGACAACAAACAAGGTTAATTGAAATCCAATAAAATTTTCGCCAACTTTTGCAGCTTACATAAGTAGTTCTAAGAAACCAGGAATTGAATAAAATATCAAGCTATAATTTTGCGAGAATAGAATAACGTAGGTACATGGCCAGCACATCAAGTTACTACAATCTGTCAAATTGTCCTCAGTTGATATTGAACCAAACACGTTTGACATAAAAGTGAGGTTCGATTGAAGAAATTTGACAGATTGTAGTAACTTGATGTGCTGGCCACCGTACATAAGTCACTTCAGAACCTCAAAGTACAAAATTTAGGATCGTTCATATAGTAAGTAACTTACTTGAAATAAGTAAGTAAGGAGAAGAGTGGTAAATGAGTATGTAAGTATTTAGTAAATTCACGTACAAAATGTACACGAAACTTGACATTGTGACCAAGGTGCCTAGGCAAGGTAGCCCATCACATTAGCGCTACCTTATCAGTTTTTATGGCTATCACTGAACGTGGTTTGATGACTAAATTAACCTATTAATGACAGTACATATTTTATACTTCTAGATTAGAGTAAGGACATGTACCTATACTCAAAACTGGAACGTCATTTTTTAAGTGTAGATAGTTGAAGGGATGGAGAGTAACATAGGCTACTTTTTGCCCCTCCGTGCTACCCCGAATTTAAGGCGAGCGAAGCCGCTGGCAAAAGCTAGTTCATATTAATTGTTGGTCCTGTTGTCATTTTGTAGGTTTAGAGGTGAAGAATCCAAATTGAATTATGTGCAAATTAAATACGTGCGATTGTTCTCTTACAGTGGCTATTGTTAAATGCACTGGGAATCATAACGCTGTCGAATTCTTCTTCGGAGTGTTTTAAAAATATCAGTAGGTAGGCACGTGCAGCAGATTTACAAGAAAAAATCTTTAAGATATACTGTAATTATATCTATGAACTAGTGGCCCGCCCTCACTTCGCTTCGGGACCGTAATTCAGAAATCAACCAATAGATGGCGCTGTGTCCAATTACATCGCGCAAGCGTTTCGTGTTTTCGGACTACCTAAAAGCCTTGTCTATAGAAGTTATCTCTTTATAAATAGTATAGATAAGTTTAACGGGGAAACGTAAACAAAACTATCAACATAGTTACGTTCTTATTTTCAAAATAATTTGTTATGTCTTACTGACTAATACTTACATTAAATTTTTAGGGCTTACAGTACGCATAGACCAAGCCTACCGACCTAGGCCGGGTTTGACTTCCTCACTCACATTTTTCTGTTGTTACCTACTATTTAGGTACTCGATAATATAAGTTTAACGTTTATAAGTAAGTAAACAAAAGTGTTCATTCATTCAACAACGCCTATGAGTGGAAATGACAGCTTTTAAAGAATACACGCAGTGCTGGAAACGAGAAACGTGACGCTCTTTACATTGTATAGTACAAGAGGCAATCTTAATAAGCATTCATAAGCCAAAAGTGGGTACCACAGATATGTTTTGATCTGTTGGTTAAGCAAACAATCTCATTTGTGTGTGCTCAACAGTGATTTTAAAATATTGTAAGAAAATATGGCAATGCTGTGAAGTGTCATTAAGTACTAAGTAAGTAGTACCTATTGAAACCATAGGTCACTTTTATATTAACCTGTTGTTTTAATTCAAATATGATGAAATCTGTACTTATGGCTCCACAGTCCACCATTCAAAAAGTACTATATACGTATATCTTTATTTATTAGCCTTTTCTGTTAAATAAGTAATGCCCAAATGGACAATCGATTGAATCACTTCCGTCATCGTTACAAAATTCATCGTGGCCGCCCGTACTAGTTGTTACGAAGAGGCATTCACAGCCGTGGCACGCCTCGTTTCCTCCACCCACTTTATTCCGCTAATAGGAAACTCTTTGTTAGATACAAGCTTTGTTAGGAAAATTCTAGCTCTACTCGAGCATCTAGACAGAATTTCACCTGGTGAAGGTGACTTTAAAATATCATGACCAGTGGCTAAAGGTCAGATGTTGCGCTCGTCTATGTCATCCTAGAATATAAAATTCATAGCCATGCCATATACAGGCTTCCGACGACCGGGTTGCTATTTCCATAGTAGAAATTAAGTTAGAAACTGTTTGTGTAGGTATTGCATATCATTTGACAGATTTTTTAAAAGAAGTTCATTCGTTTTTCTCTAAAATCGTTACATTCACAAATCATTATATCCGTACATGTGTAGATTTACTAAAACGAACTAGTTTTGTAGTAATGTAATTAAGCTACAAGATTATCGCGAGTTGACACCTGAACTAGTATACTAGAGTCTACACTAACCCGTGTCTGCCTGTGTGTTCGGGTATATAAACATAGATAAACTTCACTACTAATGAAAGTAAATCTAATTTGTTTCATTTTATGTACGTTTCAGATAAATAATCGTTGACAATGGCTAAGGAATATAACCCGAAGTTCGATCCCAACACGGAGGCGTTCCAGAGTCGGGCCCAATGGAAGAAAATTGATATTTGCCGTAAAATGTGGTTCGACCGCTGGAGCTGGCTACTCGACGAGAGGAAGTCAGTAACACTTTTGTAATAATGGTAGACCAGCAAAGAGATCGCCGGTAAGCGATAGCCGTCGCCCATGGATACCAGCAATAGGAACCTACGTGGAGTCACAACTGCGCTGCCAGTATTTTTGCCTTCCCCCGAATTGCGCTTCTGGTACACCGGCTCATTAGGCGAAATGCAGCGCAGGCGCAGCATCACGCCGGACTGTGGGTGAGGCTGGTGGCCGCAGTCGCAGTCATCGGGTGCAGTCCTAATTGGAAAGTCATCTCGAAGTGAACGTGGTGGTCGTATTACCATCCCTCGCCACGATACCTAGCTCAGCGCTCACCCTTGATTTTGTGTTACGTTCTATTGACATTATAAGTACTACACTATTGCCATAGGTATTGTAGTACTTCTTACATGCCGACGAAAATCTAGGTCACTAGGCTAAATCAGTGTTGTATACTTCAATAGTCATTAGTAACAAATGACAGTGTTATGAAAGCTAAGTAAATCAATACCTATGCCTGTTTGACATTTAAAAAAGAAGCCGACGGCTTTTTCCACCTCTCACCTAGAAACGTCAGTCAGCTATAAATAGGCCTCTGAAGTAGGAACAATTGACACCCTCGCTAAGTGATATTAAATATAAGGACTGTTCTTGCCAGCGGGTGGCTTATCACACTAATCGACTCGTAGCTAACAACATAACACTTTACGAGTAAGTATAGAGTTCCGTGGTAGAGTACCTAACCCTTATAGGTACTCTATCTAAGTAGAGTACCTATAAGACTTAGGTACTCTACCACGACACTACTGTCGCAACGTCTAATGATCCGATGGAACTTCAATAGATATTGGTATAGTACATACTTCCTACCATTTTTCAAATTTTCAAAACAACCATTAATGCTAACTTTTTCAGAATTAACTACTTACTTATGCTTTACTCAGGACAACGTATATAGGCAAGTACGGTGATAAGCGTTTAAAAAAACGCTTGTATTATTAAAAAACTTAACGAATAAGAAAAACGTCAAATCGCTTTCTAGATTTGTTTCTGCATCATTAAACCTTACAAAATAAAATGTCTTAGGTAACTAATGGTAAAAATATTCAGGTAGCTACTTAAGTACACACTCAAGCTAACACGTGCAAATAAAACGATGACACAGTAAGAAACTTTGAAATACCGAAGCACATTTTTCCGCGGTTTCGGGGTTTCTGATGATGCCGATTCGGGTGTTTGTGCCATTTAGGTAGCAAGCACATATTGTGTAATACCTAACCAATTGTGGTAATTAGGTTAAGGCGGGTCGGTATCAATTGTTTTTCTGACATCAATGAGGGCACGATGCCGAAGATCATGCGCCATTTGATGCCGATAAATTAATTGATCTCAATAGCCAATTAGAAACCAGTGGGCACAAACTTGCTCATGGGGAAGCAGTTAAGCTGATAAGTTTTCATTTAAGAACATTATCAAAATAAATAAGGTTTCATTCGCACGTTCAATATAAGTTACTTAACTACTCTTGCAACAAAACGCAAAAATAGTACTTAGATACTGATTAATCCAGTGGGTGGTGGGTTAATCCATGAATGCGTACATTTCTGTGAAATTTAATTCGTGGTTACGATATTTTGCTTGCGATTGTAGTAGCCTTTTGGTAGGTTTTTTGAGTTTGTTGGGGGCAATGTTATGTAATTTGCTGTCTCTGTGCTATTAAGGTAAGTTGAAAGAGGTATTTTTTTATGGAACACACTTCTGTCATTCAAACAATATCTAAGTATTAGCAAATCCGCCTTTAGGTATCTACGTTAACTAGGGTAGGCGCGTAACCTACTATACAACCATGCAACTAAATATTCAAAATTTCCAACAAGCTACTGTAAGAAATAGTACCTATATTGTGAATTTGATTGTACATTACAATAATAGTTTGTTTAAACAACCTGTCCGTGATCATTGGACTGTAGTACATTCCAATATGAATTACTAAGTAGCATTAATTAATTACAGTGCTGTTTATGTACAGTTTAATAATATTATTCAACAATATATTAAAGTGGCAAGTAAATATTTACTTGGCGCTTTCGTATAGCTATTATTAAAGAAACATTAATATTTAATACAAGATAATAAAGATCATATTTATTAAGTAAGTAGGAGAACATTTTAGCGCGTATGAATTAGTTGCTCCATAAAATCCCCACCGTTGGCTTGGCGTATAACATAATTTTAAAATGCTTTGTGATCGGCTTAAAGGGAAGAAAAATGTTAAATTGTATTAGTTCGCTAAATCGGCTTTGACGTGGTCGGCTGTCGGCCTCGAAGATTATGAACCGGCAACTCTCGAGAGAGATATGAAACTTTTTCATTGCGACGTGTTGAACAAATCACCGAGTGAATTTATTAACCGATGGGCGTTGCGTTTATTGAAATAGAAATGGAAAAAAATAGTGTACATAACTAAATACAACAAGTCAAATTATTACAAAACAGTTACACATACCTACTAACTTACCACCTTTGCGTGTGGTGTGGAGTCTCTAAAGGGATTTTAATGTAACACAAGTGGTTGTGATGCAGATGGGTTTGTCTCAAAATATTTGTGCCGTTATGCACATGTAAAATAACGTTATGCACATATTTTATAACGCACATTAATAAACGTAACGTTCATATTGACATAAAGGCTAGTTCACACTAATATAATAAAATTCAGTATTTTGAACACTAAAACGTATTCTTTCTTTCCTGTGTATTTCTAGTGTTATCGTCTCTTTTAAAAACTTTTAATTGTGTTTTGTGCCTTCAGATTCATTTGTAACTTCTTTTTTTCTGACGAACTTGTCCTTTCAAAGTTAAACATTATTGACAAAATGTGTTTTAACTTTAAATTTGTATTTTCTTACACTTTCATTACTTGTGAGACTTTTTAGGATTTCTTTTTTGCATTACTATTTACGGTAGGTAGGTAGGATCTACTACACTTTTTTGCAAAAGTTTTCTTTTGACTTTTTGTTTTCATTCTTCATTAACTTTTGATATGTTTTCTTCGATAAAAGTGTGTATGTACTTAAGTAGTAAAAAAATGCTGCTTTGGCTTATCAAACTTGTAGGTACATATTAAAAGAAATCTTTATTTTTTCGCAATGTCATACTAAGTAGATTATGTGTATTGATAGATGATAGAAGATGTGATGTTATCTGTATCACGTTCTGGTTTATAAGGTACCTAGCTACTGTAGCACAAATAACAGTAAAATGGCCTGACTATTATTTTCTAGGTAAACATTACTACTCTTTGCTCTATAATACTAAATCATAATCATAAATCTTTATTGTTTCATTTGGTGTACAATGAGGTCTTAAAAATAAAAATAACATAACTACTCTACAATCACCTACTTACTAAATCCCTTCATGTCAACAAAATAAAAAACATGCAAAAATATGGCTGCAATTCAAAATAATAGAATAGAAAGTACATGTAAAACCGTTTATTAATACCATGACCACTTTTAGGAAAATGTTCTCTATCAACCGCAGACCCAGGCATATCGGTAACTGAAACGAATTTGCTTTTGAACGAATTATTGGCGGTTGCAATAAACCAATAAAACAGCGATAAACTTATCTTCGGTTAGCCCGCACTAGATTAAGCCTTTGCCGCGTCCGGCTCCCGCGCGGCCGCGATGCATTAAAGTAACGCATTTGCCACGCAGCTTTTAGTGTTGCGCTTGCGACTGAGGCTGGTGGCACCAAAATGACCAAAATTGGGCGCCCGCGCCGATCGAGCACGGCTGCTCTCTATGATTGGACGTCATTCAGTCGCGCGCGTAGTGTTGCCGAAGTGCTGGCACTTTCGACGTCTGAATGTCAGATGTCAATGAGATTTCTTGGTTGCGTGTCCAGCCAAATTTGACGGTGTCCAGTTTGTCAGTATTTTATTAGGCTTCAAAAATTTGAACATTTATTTTTTCATTTGTTATGAGTTGGCTTACGGAGAGGACTATAAAAATAAAACAAAACTTTATTGCAAAAACATGAGAGCTACATAATACGTAGGTATTATTAATCTATTTAAACTAACAGAATCAATTTCGTGACACACATATCTACGAGGCACGAGCCTACCTACTACCACCATACGATAATATTATACTTTATTTAATGGATTTTAGCGTGTCTGCTTTTTTACCCAAACGTCCAGCAAAACTTGTTGGATTGTCCGGCTTTTCCTTTCTACACCGTTTCTGACATCTCTCCGAGTGCAAGAAGGTCTTATTAGTCCTAGAAGCGTCCAAGCCTGGCGCGCCCTTTTTTGTTGGTAACTCCTTAAGAACTATCGAAGCGTTTTCCACCCGCGCCCACAGTGGATGCAAGACTAGAACACTTGTATTGAAATAGCGACTGTAGTAGTCTGAATGGCAATTGTAGAAGCTATTTCTTATTAACTGGGGTAACTCTACAAAACTGCGGAATTAAAACAGCGGACGCGGGGGAAGCCGCTTACTTGAATTGGGTCGTTTAAGCATTCAAGCACGTACACTAATCGAGTGACAATTTTTTGGATGTCATTCTCGAGTGAAGTGTCATGTCACATCACTAATGCAGATCGAATTCATCGACCGAGACCAATGTCAAACACGATCGTTCCTAGTTCACGAATAACGCCTTTGACCGCTAAATTCACCTTAGAGAATTTTGTACTTCCAATAACGACTCTTTTATGATTTGGAATAGGCTAAAGTTAAAAATACGAAAAGCGGGTTCGAGTCACTCACTCCGCCTATTGTGCGGCCGCTGAAAATTCGCTCGCATTCATTGACCTGTGTTTATGTTTATTCGTACAAAGGCATTTTTTCCCGAATCGGAATACGTCGTGAGTCTCTTGATGTTTTTGTTGCTGTTTTGTTACGGGTAATTTATATCACTATGTTTACAAAATCGCCAAATGGCGAATGATGAGCACGTGTTTAGGTATGGGTATCATTTGCTAGCTCTCGATTGACTGACATGCGCATAATAATAACACACACACATACCTATTACCTTCTCAAAGACAGTAAACGTACTACTTAGTACTTACCTAATTAATGAATACGAGTATTCTGTAATGTTAAGGTTACCTTAAAAATATCAAGTCATGTCATAAGTCGTCCTACTACGATATACGTACGTACCTAGAAGCGCAAGGTCGCACGAATGCCACCGATCACAAAAATATTAAATATAAGTATTTACTTAGCAATTATGTTAGTAATCCTTAGTGACCCTGTGTTCAAACATAACGGGACTCCAAAAAATCAGGAAAAATGTTGAATAAACCAACTGCCAAAATTTTTAATCTACCGTAACTTATTTGTCATCGCTTTCAGACAGACTCTTGCAGAGTCGGATAAGATCCGGCAAGAAGCGGCGTCGGTCATCCACACGGCGGTCACCAAGGCCGAAGTCCCCAAGAGCCTGAAGCCGGTGCCGGTCACCTCGACGGGCGTCATCGGGTGGTTATCGTCCAAGTTAGTAAACCTTGTCAATATTTCTATTTATACCCTAATATCCCTCTTGATCACGATTCTATTACTCGTGTGTTAGAAAAATCCTTTGTCTACAATAGGAAGAGTTAGAAAAGTTTATTTATCTTGACGTGACAAGGTGGCGGCCATGATTGTTTCCCCTGGGAAAAAGGCATACCTACTGCAAGATTGATCAAGGGACGTCCTCGTGCATTCCGCGGGCACGTACGCACGCGTACTGCGCGTACGCATCATACACGATCGCTAAGTACGATCAACCCTTCCATACCCGGTGCGAAGAGAGTTAAAGTAAATAAATAGAGTAGTTGGTACAAAGATTGAAGCTTTACGAGGGGTCATAGAGGGTTTCAAGAGCCACGTTGACACAAGGGCTCGCCTGCTCTTCACCTGAAAGACTTTGATTAAAATTTTCGTTGGCGGAATGAAAACACGTCCTCCATAGGAATATGTATGAAAAGGACATAGTAGGTAGTTAGGTACATATTTATCTTAGGCTGTTTAGATACTTATCAAATAGGAGCTAGAAATAAAATGTGGAATAGCATTTATTGAATTATTTTTATAAAACCTATTGTTTAGTGATAAGTTTTATATTAAACAACATAGTTTAGCACTTTTCACACAGTTTTAAAATGTTATCGTGCACTAACCTACCGCGAGCCAGAATGTCAAGCCTTACATTTTTTAAATTACCTAAATTAAGTTTTTGTATGCAATTTTTAAGTCGTGCTTGTCTTCATTGATTTGACATTTACTAAAAGACGGTTGCTATAAAATTGATAAATTAATAAACAGGCAGGAGATCAACAAAGAAAATTTTAACCCTCTTTAAAAAAAAGAGTAAGTTCTCCATTTCATATTCTTTTCAGGCCGGATTGTCAGTTAGAAATATATACTTCATGGCTTTCAAAAATACCGCATCGTCTTCCCGACGCATGGGACAACATAGATTATGTGGGAAGCTCGCAACCACAACAATAGTGGCTGGAATGCTGAGGACAACACTATTTGGAGCTGCATACTTCAGCATAAAATAATTACACAAGAAGCAACAGTTAGGACCAAATTTCATATCTAAATCTTTTTGTCTCGTGATTAGACAATGACGTTGATTTCCTGAGTACATCTCATTGAAACTTGGTCCGAAATCAGAAACCGAGCTTAGCAACCTAAGGTCTAGTAATCGGTTTTAGAAATTCAATAGGCACATTAATTATGGCTTTAATTTTATATATGTTAATAAACGTAAATATTTAGGTAGCCAATAGGTAATAGAGATATTACCTATATTGCCTAGTTATAATTATGCTGTCTCGTAGACTCATAGTTAATTATTATACTTAGATATCTACATATTCTTAAAAGCCTATATAAAAATCTGAGTGTCTCGTTCATAAATAAAGAAGTGTTTACTTACAAACTCTTTTATTCCTTTTATAAATCATGTAATTGGCACGTGTGAATGAATAATAATTTAAATGGTAACAACTTAACTAGTCAGCCGCAGGTCTCGTGACGGCAGTAAAGTTGCAAGCAATTTGTAAATAATGCTTAACCGCGTACTTGCCGTTCCAGAGCTAATTGACTCCAGTTAGCGAATGTTTTGTTTTTATTATTCCCCATGGGTTTAAGTTGCTTCATTCAGTGAGGAGACAAGGTCACACTGCAGTATTTATGACCAAATTAACCAAAAATTTAACCAAAAATAAATGTAGGTACCTAGCCTACTTGCTATCGTTTGACATCGAAAATTTCGTCGACCTTCGCGGTAGGCGTATAATATCTCTGGCGTTTTGAATATCCAAAATCAATAAATATGAATGAAGAAAGAGAGAAATCTGGGTCCTCCCTCCGCCTTAAGCTGAGTATGCCCATGCGTGGGTCTCGCAATATGACTACAGACCTACTACGTCTACCCATTAGGTCAGGGCCTGACAGAGGGGTCACCAAACCCGTCGTAGCCGATATAATGAGCCGCTGGGCTGGGACTCCCCCGTTGTAGCCGATGTGAGCCGTTGGGTCGTGTTACGTCGTTCTTTGTACGGACCGCGATTGTCATTTATTTTACTTTTGAAAACGGCCTCCGAACGAAACTAATTGGTGACCCCTGCCTGAGGTATATTTCTGTGCAGAACCACAGCAGAACTAACGTCTTGCCGTCGTCTTTTCTTGACATCGTTTCGATTTGTTACGATTCCTCTTTTAATGCACAGTTAGTCGCTGCTGGGTTTTACTGCGTGTCAATCGACATGGAAATAAAGTTTCAGAAGTGCAATAAGAAAGCTAGTAAAATGTGCATTACTCGTGCCTACTATTTGGGTAAATAGGTCGATTGAGTAAAACAAATTAATACCCTAGTTTTACATTATTTAAGGTTCAGACGAATTGAGAAGCTTACCAAAAAAAGAATATGTCTCAATCAAGTCTCAATGATCAAGTTTTTTTTTTCATTTTAGAAACTTCGAACTTTTTCTAATCGATTCTTTAACTTCTCTAAATATTTTTAAGGTTTTTGTATAGATTTATTTAACGGCTTAGGGAACAGGCACACTTTAATATGAAAAAAGTTTTGAAAAGTTAAATAGTTAAAATTGTAATTAACTTTTTTTAAAAATTGGAAAGTGGTTTAACTATCCCTAACCTAATGGGATAGTTGATCAGGGGGGGTGGGGATATATGTCCATAGATAGAAGATTTGACCACACCTTCTTTTTTGAAGGATAACAATTATAAATACCCTTTTAAAATTAAAATAGAATTTATTGACTATAATCACCATCAAAAGTTTACATATTAAGCAACTAAGCAAAACAAAAACATATAAACGAAATGCACAAAAGTTGTTCCTTATGTTACAAACAGTATAAGTAAAATAGATCAACAAACCACTGTACATACACATTAACATAATAATCACGCAACAAAATGACAAAAGTTTCTATATCATAGTATCCCTACACCAACCTGGTTCAAGTATCCCACACCCTACCCGTAGCAAATTTATTGGTGATATCTTAAAATCGACACTTCACAAGAATATACCACTGTACAAATATTTCAACACGTTAATCACACAATACAATAACAATGGTTACTAGATCGTACCTTCATTAATGGTAAAGTAATGATGAAAAACGTTAAGTTAAAAATATTTTTCCCGGCACGCAGAAATCACCTTGTTGCCACTAGCAGTCGCGTGTCTCTGTTTTTGCCCAAGATGGCTACTTGCACGTGTTTGGTTGGCGAACGGCAACCGTGAACACGTCTTTGACCGTCGCTGGCACGAATATTCAAGTTTATATTGGAAGTGGCTCAAGTATCCCATATGAGCAAGTATCCCGGACTCCCCCTACTTATCTAGCGTAGCGTACTTAGTTACGACCTACGATAAGTAGCAGTTTTGGTGAGTTATCTAAAGTACAATATTGCACAAATTATCGTACTTACTATTTAAGATTGACCTAATACCAAAATAATAGATGACACGCCTTGATGTGTCTGTTTCTATACAATGTTGTGTAGAGTTGTACTCGTACTTATATGTTGATAGTATGCTCGCCAAAACTTTCCTGATAACTAATAATATTTTGTTTTCTATTATCATTATACAGACCTGTCGATGACTTTTCTTGACTGACTGAGATTTACTTAGGTAGATACAAAAAATGTACTCGTAAGTAAGTATACTTAACTTAGTAGGTAATAATATTTGAATTGGATCCTACCGATACGTGTCTTATTATCATGGTGTAAGTAGATGCCTTTAATGAGACTGCTTTCGCAATAATTTATTGAAATCATATTTTAAAGAAAATAGTGTATAAGCATTACGTAGGCCGTCTTGATATCGGGTGTCACGTTGTAGCCAAGTCATGCGGAAATCATTGACACCGTTCACACAGCGCTCTGTAGAGATATTCCGATACACTTAATACGAGTAAATACTCGATGCTTTTGTTTCGATACCTGCTACTTTTAACATCAAATCGATATTAAGTTACATTATTAGTAAAACGAACGTATTTGGCATCGAATTGAGTCATGCTGAACAAAACCATTGTTAAGCTATGCAATGTACCTATCATTCATTATTAAAATTAAAATAAATTATTATCTTATCAATTATGAGTTCAAAGTTTTAGCTTTAACTAAGCATTAAATGTACCTATCAATACTATAGAAGTTGTTGAGTAAAATGAAAAAAAAATAGGTACTTACAGAGTAAACAAGTTCCTTGACTATAATAATGACCCATTACATATTTGTTTTTGATATACATACCTAAGTAAGTACACATCCCTTGGTTTAATAAATATTAAAGTAGCTAAAAGTAATTAGGTATCTATCGATGCTTTGTTAGCCTGAACACCTCTACTATACGCTCACTCAATGAGTGGACTCGTCGACCCATAGTACAAATTGAAATTGTAGCTCCTACAATAGACTAAAAACGCTTAAAAAGCTGCACGTAGATTCCTCCGTCTAATGAGTTACTCACAAAATAGATTCCTGCCTATTGATCACGACAAATTGTACTTAACGTGCGACACACATAGGGTTGCAAGATGGTTGTGAATCAACTAGATTCACACGGTTGTTTGGACATACAAAACTCTCGACTGCTGAAGAATTATAAATCTCCCGAATTATATAAGTCATGCGTAACAAATATTTTTTGCAAAATGCCTTATATATTTTCCTTTTCTAACACACCAAAAAATTTGCTCTCTGCATACATTAGAAATATTCGATTTGGCAACCCTAGACACGGACAAGAAACACTATTTCTTCATCAACCAAAGTGATCTTTGGACTGCCTTTTTAACTTTTTTTGTATTTTTCTTAATGCATCTCGCATCTTGTTGTGATAATGATACTTTACTATATAACCATGATCCATTTGGAGTGGCCCTAAGCGTTGCGAAAAAATTTACCTAGGTAGTTGGTTCATTATCCAAGCGTAACCGAGGGGGTTATACTTGGATAATGAAGCCTGAATAACCCTCCCCTCTCAATTTATGGAAATGAATTAAGAGACAGCATTGATTTATGTAGTAAGTACTTTCTCCGTGTTTGTCATTTTACAACATCAGCGGTCTCTCCTAGATGCACACCATTAATCCGCAATGTGCTCTAATTACAAGTCGTTATTAATTTTCGTAGGCATTGCTTTTGCATACGGCTCACTTACGTGAGTCTCGACTCACCAACGTGAGTCGTATGCAAAAAAAGGCCAAAACCTGACAGTTTTGGATTCCTTGATAATTAGGCCGAATATTTTTTTGAATGAAGAAGAAAGTGCCTTAGAATCAAATATTTTAAAATAAATCTATGTGTTCAATAAACACAATCCGCCTGATAATGAAATGGGAAAGTGAGTCACTTACCTTTTGAGAGAGGTGTGTTTCGTGCCGTTGCCTAGTAGCTTGTGCTTGGGTTTGTCGAGCGCGCCGGTGGGAGTCGAGGAGGACATGGTGAGGTCGCTGGCGAAGGAACTTGTGGAGGAATCCTTGGAGATGTTGGTGCGCGCCTTCCTCACCGCGGACTCGGGGCTGCCGGGGCTCCCCACCAGCTCCAAAGCCAGCCTCCCCTTCCCCGGCGCCGGCGGCGGCTTCTCCTCCACTGGCACCATGTATGACAACATGGCTACCCAAATTATTTATTTAAACGTTCACAGCCCTCTACTTGCGCTTATGTATATAATTTCAATCTTAATATCATCCATATTTTCTTATCACAATTCGAAATTATCCTTAGTCTATCACTCAGTCTGCTGTCTCCCTTACACTTTCGAAGAGATCTGAAACATAATAAAAATTGATTTTTTTATCAACAATCGACTCTTACATGTAAAGTTACACTATGTAATGTAGGTAAAATAAAAAAAACAAGAAAGGAACCAAAAAAAATTACAATAGTCTTCGATGTTTCATAAGAATACTTAACTAAGTTCCTTCCTACGCTAGTGAATAATTGATATACTCCCATAGGAACAACACGTTTTCCTGGTGGAAAAGTATTAGAGTACGTGTGCTAATCAAGAATAATGTCACATTTAAATTAATGTTATGGTGTTAAGACTAATAGTAAAGGAGTGTTTGATTTAACTCAATTATTAACGCCCAACGTAACGGCACGTTGGATGTTACCAATTAGGTAAAAATCATAGTTTTGTCAGTTTGCTCTATTAAAAGATACTTATTCAAAACTTTGTTAGTAATAATTTTGCCAATAACATTACAAATAAACCAGCAGCGCGCGTTTGAGAACTCAATATCAAAGAATTAGTTCACGGTGAGATAAAAATAAAATTCATTAGAGACTCAAATAATATTGACCGTCTTTCACTGCAACGTTGATAGCAAGAAGAGCTCACCACCACAGTATGAAATAAAAACAGTAAACTAAATATCTAATATCGTGCAACCTGTTGTGTAAGTAGGTATCTAGGATCTGGGTACTCGTGCGTATGACCTAATTTACCTATGTAAATCGCACGCCCTTACAAAACGAATCTTCCCCTCCTGTAGGTAGGTTTATTATAAGCATAATAAATAGTTAGGTAGGTAAGTCTTTTCAATAGTAGCCTATGTAATAACGTGATTTTGTTACATCCACTTTTTTTTGTATTTCTTAGGGATTTTGACTCGTGTGTGTGTGATTTGCAAACTGCAACCTATGTCATGCAGTTAGAGATTTTACATTAAAATGTTGTGTTCTCCTGAAAACTAAGTACCTACCTACTCGTACATACCTAATTAAATCGGTTCCGTTCGATAGACTTTGTCGAATATTTTACTATTATATCTACCAATCTCATTTTGGTAAGGGTGAGCAGAATAGTTTTGTGCATGCATCTTCGATAAATTAGGTATCTAGGTACAATAATCTCAGAGTATTATTTCGAAGCTTTGGCTTCGAAGCCCGGACATAGATTTTTAATAATAGTAACCCAGAATCAGGGCAAACTTATCCTGTAATGAAAGAATATATGCCTGTTATATCCTAACAACGAGTGGTTTACACCGCTCGTTGCAAATCGCTCGTTTTCGAATGATTCAAAACATGCGTATGTCAAAAATCATGCGAGTCACACATTATTTAGTGAGACGACAATTCAAAAATAGGTCTCCAGGGCGGACCACACTAGTTGGTTATAAAATATAGGAACTTCGATAGTTCCCCAAATACTGTTTTCATGTCTTTCTTGAGGCAGTATAATAAAACCTAGCGAACACCGGATTTTCAGGGCCAGGGGGAAGCGTCTCACTGGCTTTCCCTCTGGTTTGAGCGAACCGTGTAATAAATCAGAATCGGCGCGTGACCTTGGCTGTGTTATACCTTCACCTTAAAATTATTTACGGATCTTGGAGCGATTTTCCACGTGTTCAAATGAGACTAACGTCATAAAAGATAGGCGGTTTTGTCGAATACCTATCGATTAAATTATGATCAACTAACTTTTTATATAATTTTTTAAGTGTGTAGGAAATTTTAAAGATAATTTGAAATTAGTCTTTTTAATTTAAATTAAAAATGGAGCAGTTAGAAAAAAGAAAGCAATCTTTTTCTTTGTTACAATAAATTAAGTTTTGCTATTTTGAAATCAATCAAGTTAATTTTAGTTACCAAAGTAATTCCTAGTCATTAAGACTACAAAGAAGTTGATTAAAAATACTAAATTCTTTAAGACTTCAATGATTTTTCATGTTTAGATTCGGATATTAGAGGTTGGTTAGATATTTAATCAGAGAGCGTAAATTTTTATCGTGCCATTTCCGTGGTTACGACCAAAGGGTCTATAACGAAACAGAAACTACGACCGAATCTTAGTCCCCATCCTTTTCACACGCGATCTGCGTCTTTTTTGTTTGGATCAAACAAACGAGTATTCTTGTACGTTACGGGACTGTTTCGTTGTAGGGCCCTTGATTCCTTTGCACGCAAGTAATTTGACAGGCGTCTATTTTTATATTAATATTGCTGTATAAATATAATATGTAGCGCTGTAATCCACGATCATCCCAGCTATACGTTTTGCACGATTGCTTCTTTCCTTTTGTTTTTTTTAAATGATGGTATTTAAATTATTTTCTTTTGAACTCATTCTCTGTCCCAAAACCATTCATGATAACAACATATTAATATTTTATTTGCATATCTAATACCTACATAAAGTTTTTAAAATTAAAATTTTGCCCTGTTAGGCCTGGCAAGAGTAGCAAGGGCATGTTTAAATTTAGGTAAAGTCGACTCCGAAAATATATACCTACACTTATGGAATTTTGTAACAATACTTATTATAAGAAAGTAGAACAACCTCTACTTTATTAAATGTATTGTGACAAGGTCCTAAAGTGTATATATATTTTTGGAGTCGACTGTAAATACTTAACTTTCCATATTATTTTTATCATAGTAACACCGTAACACATACCTATATTTAATTAAAATTATAACTAGGTAACGTACAATAATATTCATTCAAATCAAAATTAATTGATCAACATTAAATGTCAGTTCGACTATTTTTATGCAATCTTACGCATTACGTTCGAATTGAAATCTACGATCGAAGGTTGGCACTTAGGTCAAGAAAGTCAATTAGACGGATTTTTGGGGAATCCTTCCTATTCTTATGTTTTATAACTATTAATTGCTTTATTGTCGCATTATACATGCATGCTAATTGCTTTGTAGGTAGGTAGGTACTTAGACTACTTAGGTAAGTACATTTATTTAGTCGCTCGAAAGGGAATTGAACTGTAATCTGTGTTTATTTTTAACTAGCCTTCTGCTCGTGGCGTTGCCCATGTGGACTAAATCTTATAAGGTAACAACCATTCAAACACTTTTGTATTTTTAACACAATTTTTTTTCGACTCCCCATACATAATGACCAAGTCACGTGATCAACTTAGAATGAAAGGTTAAGTTTTTTATGCGATTTTCCAAGAGGCTTTGTACACACAGCCACATGACACATCAAAGTATACAAAACTGTCAAAATTCTTCAATGCATTGTCATCTTACAGTAATAATTGAGGAAATTTGACAGGTAGTGGTAACCGGATGTGTATCTAACTGTACAAAGGTTGTTCAGAATGGTTATTAGAACAAATAATTAAAAGTATGTAAAAGTTTACCGATAAATATAGGTATATTTACTTATTTATTTATTATTAGTATAAGAAACAAGTGGCCAGCACTCACTTTGTTATGGGACTTTACAACGCTACTAATTCCAATAATTGCCATTAGATGGCGCTGGGTGTCGATTACATAGCGAAAGTGTTTCGTCTTTTTGAGTTCGATTAAAAACAACATTATGTTTTAATTTTAATTGTCTAAAATTGTTTCACTTTCTGATATACCTACTCAGGTATAAATAAAAACAATAAATAAACGTAGGCACGTGTTATAGGTACACGCGGCGCTATTTCTGGAATGAAAATTTGAGGAAAATTCTTTCGTCTTCCCGTACAAAATAGCCGTGTCACGTGACCAACTTTGTAAGACGTTTTTTTATGCGAGTTTTCCAAAGTGTATTTACAAATCTTATTCAGAATTTGTTACTAGAATACGTGGTTAAATGGATTTAAATGTTAACCGATAATCTCTGTGGTATTGAAAAGGTTTTCATGATCGTCGTTAGCAGTAGCGTCGTTATAAAATCTCCATTAGGTTTCTAGCTTACTAAAATCTTAAAACAACACTATTAATATATACTTCCTTATTAAATGAGGGCCTGCGTAATATCAAGCAAAACCGTGTTACATAGCCCCTGCTCTAAATTGCAGTGCCAATCATGATGACGTTTTGATGATTACCGCATGCAGCGGACATGCACTATTGGTCTACATCGAGACTGTTCCACATCTGCCTCAAGGTCAAAGAGTAATTGCTCAAGGATTGCATAATGTTTATGACCAATTCGATTCAATATTCAAACAGCCACACACATTAATCAGGCTACTACAATCTGTCGAATATCGTCAATAAATATTGAACCAAATGTCACCGAAATTAAGGAGAGAATTGATTGAAGTAATTTTGTCAGAAATTTGTATAAATCTAAGTACTTGATGTGTGACTGTCTTAAAACAATCTTATACTTATAAAAGGAAACTTCTGTAGACAACCACAAAAGTGTACAACTGGAAAAGACGAAACATTTGCGCGATGTAATTGATACACAGCGCTGCCAATTAGCAAAGATTGGAACTAACAGGAAATTGAGTCCTGAAACTAGGTGAGGGCGGGCCACTAGTTAATATAATAAATATGTAACTAAATAGAATATCTAGTGTATGTAAGGAAACTTAATAAAACAAAGTACCTATCTGAATGAAACAAACAAAACAATGAAGAGGTACATACGCAGCATGTGTCGGGGAGTGAGGGTACTTTTAGCAATGAATGGATGGCAGTGGTGTTAAGTATATCATGCCTGTCTATTGATTTATTTTAATAATATTAATATACAAACATACCTATACGTTTGTCTCTATAACATGTCGATTCCCACTGTTCCTCTCTCCACGCATAACTTGGATAGGACCTGTAAGCAAAATAGAGTATTCAAAGTCTCCGTCTGTAGACTCCTAATATGGAATTTCGGAAGGGTAAAAAAATCTACAAAACACAATGTGTACCTAACTTTTCGTAGGCACCTAGATATTGTTTGTCATCTATCCATATGTTTACAATAAAACGAACCCTTAGGTTGACAAAACAGATCAACTGGATTATGGTTACGTAGACGTTTCCGAATCATCTACACATTTCCGGATTTAGTCGGGTATCACAAGATATGCTTACCTACCTAGGTTGGTATGTACCTGTTCTATGTGAATTTTTGAGTATTTCTAGCATCATTACCTACTCATGTTTATGGCACTCTGTTTGAGCAAACAATGACTACTTAATTAGTAAGTAAAGCATATTGTATGCAGATTTTCTGAAGTTCTGGTTCAAAGATATACTCGTATTTAGGTAGGTACCTAGAGAACCGGAATGCATGAAATTTCTATTGAATCATGCCGAAAATTCGGCATCTACGAACGTTAAATTGATTGAACTGCCTAAAGAATTTACATCTTTATAAATAGAATCGTATAACAAATATCTAGTTTTCCTATCATTTTAAAATGGCCTTAATGTAAGCAAAAACACGGGTACAGTTAGATTCATTGCGAAAGAAGATCTACTTATTAACTAGTTTTGCATCATATTTATTTAAAGTTTACGTAACCTGTTTAAAATATGCGACTAGAATCAGTCTGGTAGTGACCGTGAACCCTGAACCGCGGCGCCACTTGGCGCGAAAGAGATTCGTACGTGGCCTATACGAAATCTTTTAAAAATAGCCATCATGCCGCATCTACGCGTATCCATGTTCATTCATGAGAAGTCTATGAAGTGCATGTACATTATGTATAATCTAACAACCGACTAGACGTGTACCTACTGGCTGTGTAGATACCTATCTACACAGCCACCTACCTAATTACTTGAGCTCTTTTTTAAACAATATTAGGTACCTACCTAGTAGGTATGTTATTTAGAATTAACATGTCCATAGGTGGATACCTAATTCATCAATTATTTTCAATCCACACTGTCATTATATTATTTAGTAGGTATACTTTTAAGCTCAGTCCCCATTTAGTAAAACGATTTGGTTGTTGTAGTGTAGAATAGAATAAAAAAACATAGATAATATTATGACAATGTAGATCGAATACCTAATTAATTATTGTGTACTCAAAATATTTTGTGTATGTTTCGAATTACCTAGGTATTCATCATCATCTATTAATTGGACAGACCAGTTTTTGTTTAACAGTTATTTCGATACAATTTTATGATGTTTACAAAAAAAAACAGAATGTGTAAATGACTAACTCTAATACTTAGTACATAACCGACCTACTGTTATGGTGATAATAACGTAATGTTTTCTTTTACTTATCCGTCTTTTAATGATGTATCTGCCCTAATAAGTTCCTAGCTATGGGCAATGCAACTTTCCGACACCCGACAAATGAGCTTGGAAATTCTTTAATCCATTTTGCTATTTACTGTTCATTCTGAGAATTTCCGCGCTATCTCTTCGCTACAGATTAAGAGTGCATTGCACTTCTTTCGCTGTCAAATTGTTCTACGGCCTTACTGCAAACGTGTTGCATAATGAGGTCACCGTTGGTCTTGTTGCTAAGCAGGGCCGGCTTCAGGCATACCTGAGCGCTACTTTACTCTGTGGACATATTTTTGGGCCCTAAAGTCTGTGCCATTTAAACTTGCATAATACTTAGGTCATTCACACATTTACCAATGCTCTACAAAAATTCATTGCGATATGAATAAACGTGAATGATATGTATAAGTAGCTATCTACTCAATTAAAATGTTCCATTTTCACTTTGGTATTTGTATTATGAATAGGTTTACGTCATTTTAACGTTTTTCCTTGTATTGAAAGCGCAAAGTCGAAAGAAGATGATGGTTGACCTTTGGTATTTCATTTAACACTTGCTACTTAGTCTCGCTTCTTCTTCATTCTTTTTTTTCCACCAATAGGCTTTGTCCCTCTAAAAATGGCGCAGCATGAAGTTTTGACAGTTGATTGACGAAGGTTTTTGATCAGGTGTTTCAGACAGAAGCACACTCCTAGTTGGGTAAGAAGATGATGGGGAATTTCACATGTACGATTATGGTTCAAGCTTCCAGTGCAGTGTTGATTAAATTTAAAATTATAATGTCGAGTAAAAATATCACCGTAACACTCGTCAAGATTATGGTGGCAACTGTGAGGTGTGTGGGAATGACACTATAATAGCATTCTTCGGTGAAGGAAAGGTCAGTCCCCTGCGAACCGAGCCGGAGTTGGCACGATCGCCCCAGCTGATCGCAATCACGTTGGACTAATTAGAAACATAAGCGATAATACTCCTTTTATGAACAATGAAATTGTTCCAAGCTTATCCACGCTCGAAAGCATATTCATACGAAACATGGGAAACGACAGTCGTTCCGTGTCGTGCTCACAGCAAACTTATCATCCTTTGCACATTATCCTTTGCAAAAATTTAACTAGTTAACATGGAATAGGATTTAATGAATTTATATTATTATGTACTTTTTTAAACTACAGCAAGAAACATTGGACCCCGGTAGGGAAGTAGGTAATCTTTTAGTGAGCACGTTTAAACAGGCCATTTTCTCGTATTCCACCATTCGATCCAGTCTTTACTAAAGATTTTTTTTTTCTAAAAATCCTTAGGTCTTGCACTTGTTCGTGGTTTGCGACATCCGTAATAAGAAGCAAACATTGTTAGGTTTTTAGCATAAAATGAAAATAAAATTTTATTGTTCTATAATTTTCGGAAATGTTTGCCTTTATATTAGTTTTATCGTTTACACGTGGCAACCCTAGTGTTGCGGCAGATGGCTACCATTGTTTTTTCCATTCTATGTATCTATAAATTTCTCAAACAAACGTCCAAGTGCGAGCAGCATTGCTTTATATCTATTGTGGTTGGCATAATAGCAGCAGCATCTGCTGCTGCTCTGGCTCATCTGACCCAGAGCCTGCAGCAAGCGCTGCTACGGACGTTCCTCGTCCAGGCAAGCCATCGACGTCTCAATCGATCTGGCAAGATTAGAACGCTGATGCAGAGCATCCAGCCTGAAGGCACCGCTCAATCCCGTCATCAAGATAAGATGCTTCCAAGGACTGTCCGATAAACTGGTGGAGGACTAATAAAGTTAACCACATTGTAAATTAGATTGATGTAGGTACGAGTATTAAAAATACAGATGCCTGCAGAATTAAGTAGTGGGATCTTAGGCTATTAATACATGTACATTTTTTAAATCTTCCACCTCATCAATCCACCACTTCGTTCGTTCTTAAAATTCCTTGAGCATTAAAAACAGAAAATAAATTTAATCCATTCATCGGGAAATTGGTTTCATTCTACGACACGAACGACCTTTCTGCTTGACTTGTTGATAACATTTTAAAGATATTTATTAGGTATTTGGATGTGCACAGAAACTTATTGCAAATGTCAATCGCCCATGTTTTTTAACATTCAGTGTTGCACAGCAGAATAAATTAATAACGAATTAAATATTTATAAGCTAGTTATTAATTCATTAGTTCTCCAACCGTCATATATGAGATAAACCTACAAATATTCCCAACTTAGGTACCCATCACCTGTCCCATGTCACCTCAAGCATGGAGCGCGTTTGGATTTTACCGTATTTCGTATTTATTTCTGTTTATTGTCCCATTTGTAGCAAAGTAGTAGTATTAAAAAACAAAAGTTTAGCATACTAAAACAGAATCCATGAGTATTTATCAAGCTAAAGGAATTTCAAGACCCTTTTGAAATCGTCCCTTCGCACCCCATGTTTCGGTCGGTCGGTACCCTCAAAGTATGTACCTATGTATATGTATTAATTAAAAAATTAAAAATACTTAAGGGTGTATAAATAAATTGTAAATAATTGTAAAACTTGTGATCTAATAAATAAATAAGAAATAAACTAACGCTTGAAGTTAAGGTGTAGCTGTCCCTATTTACCTACAATATTTTTTATGAAACATCACCCTGATATAGATACTATTTTTTAAATCTTCGTAGCTCGTAGCGTAGGATAGGTGCTTGCATGTGGGCATGCATGCACCTATCCTATGTATATCCACAATGATATTTGTAGCATTTAGGTAAGTTTTCGCAGATTACAAAAACTTTTACGAAAGACATATATCTACGTAAGTAATAATTGGAAATTCCTGAATTTTGACAGCTGTTATGTTTAGGTGGCTAGGTATACAGGTATTGATTATTATTCATGGTCAGGGTATATTTATTCAGATGTTCGTAGTTAGTGGTCTCATTATTTACACCAGCAATAAAGTTAGACCCCATGTTGAGGATAGATTTGAGGAAAATTTTGTTTAGTTTTTAAATGTTTTAAATGAAACTTCAAACTATACTAGGAGGTACTTACCTAGATAACGAGTGGGTATTCAAATTCTGGCTAAACAGATATTTTTAGTATTCGTAATTTTGAGTAAATAACATTACAAATGATTTTACAAAACATAGTAGGTATACCTAATATACTACCTACCTACGTATTTAGACAAGACCTGTAAATTTACATTAACTTATGTAACCGTATTGATTTTGAAAATATGTACTTATTTACATAACTATTCTATACACATGTTACATCCATAGAGTTGTAGAAGTCGTTTAACCTAATACAGACGGTTTCATCGCTACCTTACGTAGGTATCCGAATTTATCCATTTTTTTTGTCTTTCGGACAAGTTAATGAAGAGCACTGCTTTTAGAGGCTTCTCTTGTCGCTATTTATTTGGAATGCTTTCGTTTGAGATGCATCATCTAAACATGGCTGAAGCGCTTTCCTCATGCCATGGCTGGGCGGCAGACAGATGGTGTGAATGGAACGCTCGGGTTGGTCGCGTAACGCGTCAGCGGCAAGTGCGGCCAACACTAGAGATGTGTCAACTCTGGTATCACTCGACTCTACTCTCTTTCCACCACTTCCCATCGAACACTCAAAGGGAGGATTGGGATATAAATAAATAATGATAATAAATTCACACAACATCTCAACACATTGACCTGATTTCGTAAGTAGCTTAAAAATTAAAAAATATGTTGTTTGTAATCGATTATCTATTTACTTTTATTAAAACGAGAGAAATCGATTAAGTACCTAATATTAAATAAAGAAAAATATTTCAATCAACCTCATTTTCCTACGGGCTATGGCTGGCAGGAACTGGGGGTCTACTCCGCCAAACGATATCGAATTATTCGCAACGATACGTCAGTTCATACAAAAACCCTACTTTGACACAGCTTAAAATACGAATAATTGAATTTGACAACTTCACAAACGTCAAATCGACGAACATTCCGACGACGTCTCTGATGGTATCGTTAAGAGTATCGTCTCGAGATATAGAGATTTGACGTTTGTGAAGTTGTCAAATTCAATTATTCGTATTTTAAGCTGTGTCAAAGTAGGGTTTTTGTATGAACTGACGTATCGTTGCGAATAATTCGATATCGTTTGGCGGAGTAGACCCCCTGGATGCGTGAAGCCAAAGATCGATAGGACTGGCGAAAAGAAGAACAGAAGATCCTATCCAGCAGTGGACTGGAACGAGTTGATGATGCAGATGAAACTATATGTTTATAAATAAAACGATTACTGAAGATATTGGATTTGTTAAAACATCAAAACGCTCCTTTAATTAAGCGAAAGCTTACGTAAGCACGACGACGTAACCTTTGACGTGGAGGGAAACTACTTACCTGTCTTACCCACCGACTAGTTACTTGGGAAATTGTGGGAAAAAAATATTATGTAATTTGTCTCAAGAAACTGCAAATAGGTATACCTACTTTCCTTTAAGTATTCTAAGAAGTGCTTTTTTAATGACTCTATCGCCACAGTCAATATCTTAGAGTAACGCGGGTCTTCTTGTCAATATCTATAAATCAATTAATATAAATCGCCCCTGAGCGAGTCAGCTAATTGTAACATCTCAGTCATAATTACCGTTTGCATTCAAAGCTATTGCATTGGGGCGTACGACCTTGATTAGACCATGATTCAGGATTTGAGAAGTCTGATAATTACAATAAAACGACTGCTGTCTGACCTTCGCAACACTTTATCAGGAGAACCAACTGAAATCACGGTTGCACGTTTCAGAAACTACCAGGTGTCCTCACGCACGTTAGAAATACGCACATGTATTTGGAAAATCGAGACATGCATACCTACTCGAGATGCTCTGATTGAACCACGAATCCAACGAATGGAAGGTGTGTTTTTATGCACTGAGCTACCTAGTGCTCTCAGCGAATGGTACCTACCTATACTTAGATTCAATTAAGATAAGTATTGAATACTTAAGGTGAGATAGTAATAGAGGTAAGATTGTAATTAATACCTATGGATTTCTCTATGGGCGAGAGGATATTTAACAAAGTTTCAACTCGAGGTACGCGTGAGTTCAAAGAAAGTGAACCAGTTTTTAGCTGGGGTTGACACATGCAGACACATCACTAAATCAGATAGCTGCTAGCGGATTCGTATTACTTTGTTTCCGGTTCACTGGTGCTTGTTTGTGTTTCTTTCGCTTCCGCGTCATGGGCGTCTACGGGAATTCAACAAGTACACACGGCTTCACGTGGAGAAACCGTTTTTGGACTTTGGACCGTCCGATCTTAAATATGAGACATAAGGTTTGCGGAGGGGTAACTAGACCTGACGCAGTCTGTACCTAAAGTCTTGTGAATCAAGAATGAAAAGTATTATTCCATTTGATCCGCTTGCGTCATTGTAAGCAGAGTCAGTCAGTACAGATAATTATGGACGCTGGGTTATTATCACGACAATAATGTCAAATTATTCATACCTTTCTTACACCATTAAATTCAGAATTGTTTGAAGATTTTAACAAATTGTTGTAACACTACGAGTGACTACGGGTGCCGTTCCATACACAAAACAAGTAGGTAGACTAGATACCTCCGCCTCCTACTAATTTGTCACACAATTAACTATGCTACTTAAGAAAAACAATCATACTCAAGTGTGACAAAATGTTTATTTTTTCAATAATTATGTATGTAAGTTATGTGGAATTAAATTTAAAGGCTATAAGACATGGGTAATGTCCTGGTCATAGCCTGTAGAAGCCTCTATATTGTCTGACCCCAAGGCTTTTGCAACCTCATTAAGTCACTGTGTTTTTTTAATACGGCTCTGCCAGAGTACCAGAGAACCGTATAGGTACTCTTCTACAGGGATAACTTAGAAAGGATCTCGCCATAGTTTAAGTAAAATAATAATCGAAGAGAGTAGGTAGTCAGCTGTCGAAGTCAGTCAAAGTCCCAGTCAATCAAATACATCGGCTGAGCAGTGAATGCTCAGCGCTATATCGACACGGATTCTGCTGTGATCCGCTCTTAACTACATCGCAGGTTTTAGCGCTCTATCACTTGTGCTATTACCTACGTCCAATTACGAGGTCCACGTGACAACTCGATACACAAATAAAAAACAATTAAACTAGATCAATAATGATCTATCAGTTTCGATATGTACCTATACCTACTTCACTGCACAAAAAAAATACCGTAGAATATTAACCTAAATTTTTCGAATTGCGTACTGTTCGAATCCCAAGGCAGAATCCCAAGTCACTTTGTACAACACCTTCATTTCATAACACACTGTCGCCATACGCCAATATTATTTATGTTTTATTATGAGCCACCTTTATCTTATCATCTTAATTTTTTGGAGGTTTATAAAAATAAGTAGGTAAGTATAAATACATAATTTATTATTCACAATTGTATATTCAGTCCGCCTGTCTAAATGTCAGTCTCATCTGTTTTCCTTCTTACATTTTGATGATGAGAACTCAAATCTCAAGAATATCAGAATATCGCCTTGATTGATGGCACCTTCAGGTGTTATGTGAATGTATTTATTATTAATTTAAGGAGGAGGGGTAGGAGAGGAGGACGTACCACGTAGGTAAGAAAAAGAGGTAATAATAATACGAAAAATGCATTACATTTTTGGTCGCGGGCCGGTTTTCAACGCTTCGCGGGCCGGAAAATGCCCACAGGCCCTAGTTTCCCCATACGTGCACTAAGTATCATACTGATCACCTGTTCTCGTTGCATAATCGCTGAACCCACCCGATAAAACGACCGCGCCATTCCAGCGTCGGCTGGTAATTAATCTCCCTAATGAACAAGCGTAATGTGATTTTCAACAAAGTGAGAGCAACCACGTAAAAGCCGATGACGATATTGCATCGTTCAGCAAAATTGTTTGGCCTATGCTATCTAAAACGTAGTGAAGCCACTCGTCAATTACGTAAATGGATAATTGCGACCACAGGTCATAATGGATTTGTCGCTCAATTAAATCACATTTAACATTTATCTGACACAGACTTGATAAATATTGCATCACGGCTAATAACTAGCGCTAAATATACATTTTTTTGATCTCATGGCCATCTAAACTATCATAACTGTTCATAAACATCACCTTATAATTGCGGAAAACACCCTGTGTACTTTGCTAACCCTAGCAGAAACCCTGGGTGATCCATTTCAATGCAATCGCATTTTGACGAATTTCCTCAAAGGGGGGACAAGAGGAAGAGTGGAGACATCTGATACATTACTACGGTATATAACATTCAAAAGTGGATCTTTCGTCTGTCAATTAGGTACGACCCTGTCTTCAAATTAGCATTTATATTTTTGGAGGTTTTAACTAAAAGTTGGAAAGTAATATGTACCAATAATACAGTTTATTTATCGTTTTTCTAAGTTTAGCATAAATACGGTACCTTATTGGTAGAGTCTTGTTGTTATATCCAATCAATGTCAACGAGTAAAGGCACTTAGGCACCAAAATATACCTACCTAATCCATCCTTTACTTTGTCTATTATTCTATGACCAGCAACAATACGTTATAAGTATAAATTAAAACATCGATTGAGTAGGTACTTATTGATGTAAAAACCTTAACATTTGATCGCTCATTCACTGATAAGTAGGTTCTTTTGGGTGAAGAATACCTACCTATGCATTACATCTGATAATTTTTAAATTGATTGACGTTATCAGCATCGATTCGAGATAAATATATCACTTATCGTTATTTTGTTTTTTACTTTAAAATGTCACGATTGGTTAGTTTACTGTAGGTTTAGATAATATCGGTTTTTGAAAAGGCGCATCTCGGTGGAATGAATTTATCACAATAGTTGTGTTGATGTAGGTGGACATAGATTTGGCGCACCCAGGTGACGTGGGCAGGGCGCACTATTGTTGGACATCCACGGCCTGTGTTTGTCCTCATGACATCACCGCAAGGCCGCGCTGCAGCGCATTCATAACATTTCTACACTAATAATATCTGAGCGGTGGTAGCGCAGTGCATAAGAACTTGTGCCTTCAAATTATGAGGTTGTACGCGGCAAACGTAAGTTCTATTTCGAGTGGGCACTTCTATTATTTTTTTCTGATTCTTCTTTACTGTACCCTACCTCTACTAACTATAGACGGCTGACTTTCTAGAATGGGTCCCGACTGTCACGATTGCAAATTTTTTTCTTGAGTGTCGGGTGTCGAGTGATTTTCTTGGGATTCTTTCTTGATAGACGGATTCAAGGTTTTTTTTTCCATGCAGACGTGCTCAAACTGTCGCTCATAAATATTGAGATATTGGTTCTGAACAGTTAACAAAGAATTACTAAAGTAAAACCGAGATCTTTCAAAAATGCTTCTCTATATTACATTGACAAGGCATTGTGCAGAAACGGGAGCGCCCTGAAGATAGATTAAGTGGTTGTAGAAAAAACATCGCGATGACCAAGCGAAAATTATAAACGAGAGCAAAACATTGCGCGATGCAGTCGCGCTGCGTCAGCGCCGAGCTGACCTCGATGCAGACACCTCGAGACGTGATGCTTATCCTATCATTCTTTCTATTTAACCAGATCTGTTTCTGACTCGAGTCAAGATCGAGATTGCACTTTTATTCATCTAGTCACGAGGCAGCCAGTTGTAAAAAACAGCAAAGAAAGTAAAATGCTCTCGAGTTGGTACTTAACAAAGAAATCATAATAATAGCGTAACTTTACCAGATTATTATCTTATCCCTTCTTTTATATCAACCCAGTTTACGGATTAGTTAGTAAAAGTACCTACGTATCAACCCATGACCGACCTTACGAAGTTGAAGAAGATGACCTCACATAATGTTGTAAGTACAAATAGTACAGATAAAGTATGTAGCTATAAGTGGGTATGTTCCATAAGCACAGAACCCAAACTTTGCTGTTCTACTTTCGTTCATTGCTTCCGGGATGATTCGCACACAGACAGGACATCGCACATTTAGACAACGCGGTTCGGCGGCAACGTAAGATATGCAGGTTTCCTGCCACCACGCACACCTAGAAACTGTCTGGCACATGACCTCACCTAATGGGACAGCCGAAAGTAGGTCGCAAAGTGAGTGCGGCTTCGGTCTCCCGCATAAACATTGTTTCTAGCGGACTGACAGGGTCGGCTCCAGTCAGACCTGCCTAAAGCGTAAATCGAAGCCTAAAGCGAACCAACAAACAAAAATTTTATTTGCATAAATACATTTTGGTACATAGATGTGAAGATCTTATAAATAGGTACCCCAGTTATTGTATCTAGTCTGTTCTTATCAGACGTGCAAATAGAAGAGTTACTTATAGTAAAGGTTCTAGCCAATAGGTGAATTGACGACCCTTACGAATACTAGAACACCGAAAACCTTAGGGCTTCCAGCACATCTATAATTTGAATTATGTAACAACTGTTCTTACGATATGTATGGAAGAAAAAGACAAACATACTACTAGACCTAGACCATAGATCTAGATAATGATGATGTTGTTACAATTGATATTAAATATGAAATATGTGTCCTTTCTTAAATGAATACAAGTAGATAGGTATTTATTACCTAAACAACATACATGCCTCTAACCTCGTTTTTTACAAAAGCATTCTATTCAACATTTTTGTTCTACGACTTTTTGAAATGTTTCAACTTCCTATACAAAATGAACATGTCCCGTGACTGACTTTTTATGAAAAGTTGATTTTTTATGCAATGCAATACAAATGTTGTTCAGAAGAAATGTTCACAAATACACCCTAATTTAAAATGAAATGATACTAATTGCCTTAGCAAAAAATACAATGTTTGTTTACTACTAGATGCATATTATTCTACTGTAGATGATCACACAAATATACCACAAAGGTAAACCTTAACCTTTATGGTAATGGTAAACGGAGGCCATAAAATTAGTTAATAGGTTTTCGCCGCAAACCTCACGTTAAAGCAAACATTATAATAAACAAACACGAGCATTTCTTTATCGGCGAAGCTCGTCATGACATTAAATT
This sequence comes from Cnaphalocrocis medinalis, assembly GCA_014851415.1. NCBI lineage: Eukaryota > Metazoa > Arthropoda > Insecta > Lepidoptera > Crambidae > Cnaphalocrocis > Cnaphalocrocis medinalis. The sequence goes on from CM026296.1 coordinate 12,539,945, forward strand.
ATGTAACGTCCATCCGCCACCTGGGTAAAAAACGGATTCTGTCAATTGTCCGAAAATTACTAAAATTGGGATATAGACCTTGAAAATTTCGAAATCTACAAAATTAAAATAAATACATCTATTTTACAGTCATTGTACCCATTTGTCATTCGTCAATCAAAATGCGGTTCAGCCAGACCTATAAACATTTTCAGAGGGTGTTTTTTAATTAAGAAGTCATAACGTTATTTCATTAATAGAGGAGGATAAAATACCTACTAATAAAAGTAGTAAGAACCTATTTAAAACGACTTGAAATGAGGAACTATCTAGGAGGACGTTGTCATGTTTACCATAAAATGGATTCTTTTCGTATCGTTTTTGGATACACCACTACTCGTAGCTTTAGTCTTCAGGAATTCAGATGCAAATCTAGAACCTTTTACGATGTTTGTATTTCGAATGTAGAAAGAACTACTTAAGTCTATAAATGAGGTAAATAAACTAAGCTACGGCTAGGTAATCTAGCTACGGCATGAAGATGTAAACTAAACAGACTGCGACATTCCTGTTCTTTGTATTGTCAGCGTTTCCTTATCGCGTATTCACTTGTGCAATGTGACAGACGGACGGAGGCTCTTCTGAACCGCCAGGTGATTAAAATATAAACATACATTTCAATGTGTCTTGTCATAGAGTCATTGAATAATGACTCTATCACAGACTCTATGCCCTTTTCTGGCTGGACACATCCAATACTGAAAACGAGGCGCAAGCAAGTACATACTTATAGATACCTATCTTTCTTATAGTCAGAAATCTGTGTCGGCAGGTAACGTAAAGTGTGTATCCATCCAGATGACAAACTGAATGTTTTACTAGTGGGTACACGTCAGAAACTGCGATAATATTTATTTATAGTTTGGCGCAACATGCTGGCTACGTAAACGGCGTAAACGAAACGCTATGCGTTAACAATATAAAATCATCATAAACAAGTGCATACGTACGTGCACTAGGTCCGGTCGGTGCGTGGCCGGTGCAGGCGGCGCATACAGCTCCAGCCGTCCGGATCGCTCGCAGCCAGACGTAAGTTTCAAAAACAAGAGGGAGCTAATAGATGCGGCCGGCTGTTTATAAACATTGAAACAGTCGGACGGGACGGGATGCGATCAATACCGCGGCGAGCGCGCTCCGAGCGGCCGGAGGCACGCCGGCCCTAACCGACCTCACCTGCCGCGAGAAATCTGCGGCGTAGAATCACAGTGCACTGGACCGCGAGTCGACGAGTGCACCAGACGCGGGAGCGACCGCACGGACGTACTGAGCAGGCGGCTGGCGGTCGTCGTGTGTGCGCCGCCCTAGCGGTTACGTCACGCAGATTTGACAGCTGGCGCACCGAGGCAGCGGAGCGACGCCGGCGGCCGCGCCGCGGCGCCACTGCGCGCGATCAATACGTGCGCGCGGCGCCGCACACCCGAGCCCCTGTCCGCTTGCGCTCGGCTCCCGCTGCACGCGTGCTCTCCTTACGCGTTCCCTGGCGACCCTATTGCATTATAACCTCTAAGGAGCCGGTCAGACTCAATACATTATGATTAGGTGGATGGATACATTATGCGCCAATTTTATTTCCACAGTTCATAATAGATGAATAAGTAGGTACTACGTACAGAATATAAGATAAATTTCACAATAAGTACCCCTACATAAAATAGGCTACATAAGCTACATAATTAGGCTACATTAATCTGTGCTGCTAACTGCTTGGTACAACAAAATAATGATTTTTTGCTAACAAAGGTCTCTACTTTGAAAGTAGGTAGGTATTCTGTCCTTTATCGTAGGTAGTTTAAATTTATAGACAATTCACATGAAGCGGGTTCCCACCGCTACCTATCGACCTCTTCTACACCGGAAGGAAGGCAAAAACATTGCCGAAAAGTTCTAGTTTCTGAGTCCACACGTGCCTATACATACTGTAAACATTTACATCTCTTTAACTATGTTTTACGCGACTTGTATCCAAGCGCAGGTCAAAAGTAGGTACTTACCATACTAATTAACAACCACAAATGAAAAAAAAACACCATTCAGGCGACGGAATGCTGCATCAATTCTTAGAGAATTCACTAACTTACTCACTTCTAAATCTAATTGCAAGCAAATGGAGCTCCAGTATCTCCACTGAGAGTTCTTAGGTAGGTGTGAATCTGAGCATGAAGGCGCCTATGGAATTTTTTAATGTATGACGTTCGTATTTATACCATGGCTCGACGGTGCGGGAAAACAATACCTACATCTTGAGGGACCTACAATTTTTGGACACTAACCACGATCAACATGGTGTTTTTTTGTTTTTTTTTTTATATTGGCTGACCTCAGCATGATGATTTAAAGTTTAAAGATTTAAAGCAAGAGAGCCCACGTTGCAGTTACAAACGGGACGCGATACAGGGACGGTTGGTAGTGGTTTGTAAAATCTTTTCATTATTTATACTGTAACCATAATCCAATTGTTTAAATCTTATAAGACTGTTTTTGCCTAAAATACATTTTTTTTTATGTTTTCTCGTGTTTTCTTCTTATATTTTATAATTTTTCCCGTACATCGTGCCTCGGAAGCAGTCTTAGATAGGTAAATTAAATTAAGTCGATGCAACCGTAAGTAACACTAGCGTTTTTCCGCACTTTTAACTAGTGAGCGATTAATTGCGCTACTTCGTGGATGGCGCGGCCTTATTTCACGATCTTTTCCACTGTATGGAATAGGGAACAACCCCTCTGTCCATTAGGACACCCCGATAAGACCCCCTGACGGATTTATTTGGATATTTTGCTGTTAACGTATAATCCCTTGGGGTAAAGGAAGTGTCATTCCATGGTATTTTAGGAAATTGCACCATTTAGACAATATGCGCTATTCGCAAACTAAAGGGCATCGTCAGAGAATTTCTAATCTTATTTATTAAACATACATAGCATATAGCAAGCATACCTACTTATGCACGGCAGCGCCGCGGTGGCTGCGGTGAGTGAATCGCACTACAACCATCGTTGGTTTTTGTTTTGGTTCTTCGGAATGTCCACAATATGGCTGCTCATGAAAAATTAGCCATGTCAATATCTGTTAAAACCTTAGTCAGTGGCAGTTGTTAGTCCGGTTGACCGAACTACTGAAACTTTTCAGTTGCAACCAGTTCGATCTTATCTTTGCACCAACTATTAGCACGTGACACATTAGACTCCGCGCAGACTACAAACTTTTAATCGGCTGATAGTGTGGTCCGCTTAGACACAGGTCTTCCACCAGCCCATGGTCCTTCCTACCGTCTCGGCATACGGACCGAATCTTGGGAGACGCTCACCAGGTACTTGCTAGTTTGGTCGGCTTCTTAATCAGTAATGAAGATGTATGCAGGTGCGCACATTAGGTACAGTGATTCAGTATCAGCCGATAAAAAAGTTTGATGCGTACAAACCGGCCAACCCTGACCAACCTCGGCCAAAGATAATTATAAATAAATTAATAAATTGAGACAACATCAAATACATTGTCCTGGTCCCAAACTAAGGTTTTCCCTTGTGCTGTGGAAACCAAAAACAAGGAAGGAACCACAAACACCCAGACCCAACACAAATATCAACAACAACCATTTGTGTTGGTGCGGGAATCGAACCCGCGACCTTTACGTCTCAACCGGCGCTCAAACCATTGCGCTAAACGGGTCGTAATTTTTTTTAAATCTATGATTGTGCGAGGAAACGAATGTGGAAAAACAAACAAATGTGTTTTTCTTGGCAGCGCGTTTTCTTGGCATTGACTTGTTTTTTCCACATTCATCTGTTTTTCTTGACATTCACTTGTTTTTCAGAAAAACAAATGAATGTCGAGGAAACAAATGGTGACTCACGACATTCACTTCACTCGTTTTCTTGACATTCACTTGTTTTCTCCAGCATTTGTTTCCTCGATATTCTTTTATTTTCCTAGACATTCACTTGTTTTTTCCACTTCGTCTTAAAACTTGTAACTCCACTGGTGTTGCAAGTCAATTGCAAGTGTCCATGGGCGGCGGCAATTGCTTACCATCAGGTGATCCGCCTGCTCGCCTGCTACCTATCACAAAAAAAACAATTGAATGTCCATTCACTTATTTTTTGCAAGCCACATTTTCTTTTCTCGCACAAGTGGAAATTACTTGCCAAACTGTTGGTACTGGGGTACTTATTCGGTGCAAAGTTAACACCGAACTGTCCCAACTGAAAAGTTTCAGTAGTTCGGTCAACCGGACTACTGCCACTAGATATACAGGGAAAAATTTTACCACTTTGGCTGTATCTACCTATTTGACAGCCTTGGATGTTGGTATCTATTTGCTGCTGCCTGTCCTTGAATAATAAAACAAAAAGTCGAATAATTAATGTCTTTATTATTTCATAATAAAGTTATATACTTGAAGTTTTTAAACATCATGGAAACATATCGGACAAGTCGAGAATGCCAAAATATTAAGTTATAAAGAAAAGTTTTTTATTACCACTGCCAAGCCATACTCGACAAGACGTAGTCTATAAACGAAATAATACCTTTAAAATGATCTAAGGGTTGGAATTATACTGAAATATGTGTTCAATCTATTGCTTATAATATTGCAATCGAATTGGTCAAAGCGCTGGTTTGATGCTTTTCTTTAAACAATTCTCATTGCGAACACCGTTTCATGTCAATGATGCCATTTTTAAAATCGAATCGTTTGATAATTGAGCCAGCACAGCGCATTGAAAAAATATATACAAAAAGGAACCGCATGTAAAACAATAAAAACAGCTGAATCAAACACTGCTAAATGACCTGAGGGCTATCGTAGCCGTTGCACCTTTGAAACGAGGGAAACGTGGCCTAAAAGACCCTGGGAGGTTTCATATAAGACGACTCGGCAAAGTGCAGTTAATAGTTTGCAGAAGTCTATTTTACTAAAAGAAATTATATATAAAAAGCTAAAAAAGACAAAATCGTTACGAGTAAGTCATTACGTACATCATGGGACGTTGATGATCTATCACTTATTCATGAAACTGTAATCTTAATCACTATGACTCTACCGACTGACCGTCTTTCGTGGAGAATAACGGCTTGGCAGTCCCGCAGAAAAATAATGTGATTAGAAGTAAATAATCAAAAACTCTTTTGAACGCTTTACACACTGACTATGATTAAAAATAAGACGAAACACACCGTAAATCTGAACGCGACTTGTCCACGTGTTTCATAAAAAACGAATAAGTAAATAAGTAGCGTAAATCATCGTTTGTTGAATGCGGGCTAAAGTTCTGTACAACATGTAAAGTTTGTTGAGTGAGCAGGTGTTGTCTGCGCGTGCGGCGGGCGACTGGGAACTGGCTCAGTACACCTTGAGCTGGTTCTTGTCGTCGAAGCCGGCCGAGTGCCCGGCGTTGCGCACGATGAACGAGTTGCCGTCGAAGTGCATCCGCCGCTCCCCGCGTCTGTCGCGAACAAACCACAACATATTGTTACAACTAGAGACAATTAGGCTACAACTGCTTACAAAAATCTCTTCATGAGTTTTTCTACGACAACAATACATCCAATCCCTCATCCAAGGGCGACTTCCTACATAAAACTGTGTTTCACCGAGTCAGTGAGGATACCGAAGGCCCAATCCGGGGGAAGAGTTTGATGGTTGGCACTTGTGCCTCCACTGGTGCTTGGGATGTCAATGGGCGGGGCAATCGCTGACCATCAGGAGATGCGTCTTTTCGTATGTCACGTATCCCATAAATTTTTTTTGGATAAAGTTTTCCGCCGCGATGAAGTAGATATTAGATACTTAGTAATTTCAAAAAAGTAATGCTTTGTCGGAACGCTTTTGTTTCATAATTTAATTTCCATTCAAATAGGCAAGTAAGAAAGTTTCAAATCCAAATCCAAAACCCATTTTCAAATTAAGAAAATGTCACGACTTATTCATCTTAAAGCAAATTTCCACTAAAATTGGACAGAGGAGAGCCGACGCTTTGACTCAATACTTGCCCAACTCCGGGTAAAAGCTTTGTTCAATTCAATTCGATCCAACGTCAACTTTACAATGGCCAGTGTTACAGTATGACACCCGTCGTCTGAACTGCGCATACCCCGGCAAGTTCGACATCTATTCATTGTACCCTATTGTATGATCCTGAATATCATCAGCACAAGTTTATATTCCGACTGTGAATACCTACTGATAGATTTGAATCTAGTGTACTTCGTGCAACTTTATTAAATCGACTTCATTTCAAATTAGTGACCGCTCTCAGCTCCAGCAGCACGGAGTCCGATTTGCCACAATTTTGGTTTTTCAGAATAAATTATACCTATCTCTATACAATTTATTCCAGGCTTCACGGCTAACAATGAATACAAATCTCTTCAATAGTTTCTGAGATTAGCTGGCAAACATTTGGGATTAGAAACATCACCCACATAAAAATATTAAATTTAGAATATGAGAATTTGTTAGGTACTTACTCAAAGGTACCAGCTACATTTGCACACAAACTTGTAAACTAATTAGTGTATTCCACCTACTCTACCTAACTTAGTTACGTAGATCAGACGCTCTCGCATTCTGTAAGTTCTCCGTGCTGTTAGAGCAGCGATGCATAATTGCAATGAAAACTTTAGCGGCATGCAATCATGCAAATTATAACTAATTCTATATTCTGTCACCAGTTCACCAGTCGTCCAAAACATATCGTTATACTTAAGTCGTAATTTGTTGATGGGCTGGGTGATTTCACCCCTCTGTCCAAAGTCCACCCCTCTGTCCCAAGTTCACCCATCTGCTCAAGGACCTCATATCTGCCCAAAGATCAACAATCTGACCAAAGACTACCACGCTGCCTAAAGGTGGTCCTTAGGCAGCGTGGTTTACTCTAAAGGCCACTAAAAAGAGCACATTAACATAAAATTCTCTCCCGAATAAGATAAAAAGGAAAATTGTATGAACGTAATATTATAATAACGTTAACTACGATTAGTAGAGGAACTAATAATTATAATATTTAGTTAAATAGCAAATTATAGAGTCAAGTTATATATGGATTGGGTCGTTCTTACAAAAGGCTCAGCAATTTTAAAATGTGCAAGCAAGATAGCTGCGGTCAAAAGGCAATTAATATCTTTTAAATTTTTGCTCGTTATTTTAGTAAAGGAAGAATCGTATGTAGCTAGCTCATGGCGTATGTTCAGAATAGCTCTCATTTTAAGTACGTCGACTAGGTATAATAATACTAATAATAATTTATGTGACGACAAAAAACCCTTATTTTCAATCTAGCTAACGGAATTGTAATGAGTGTTAGTAGTAGGTACCTAAACATAATTTTGCTAGAATTTGAGACTCAAGGTGAGCCCTATACATAACAGTCTGGTAACAAATAGCAAAAGTGAGGGAGGACTATTTAAGGAATAAACTAGATAACTTACCGCACAAACAAGTGCTGCGTCTGACCAAGCGAGGCGGTGCAGTGCAGGAACGGGCTGGTGATGGAGGCGGAGCCGTTGCTGGGGCTGGTGCGGAGCTGGTATTTGTGACTACAGCGGTGAATCCTGCATACGAATCATTTTCACATTTAGGAACAGAGAATTAAATTTCTTTTACAGTGGGATTTTTTTACCGCAGGAGAGCCATATTACGGCATGGTCGAAGTGATACCGCATCACACAAGACCGGCGTGAAGCAGCGCCTAGGCCTGTTTCGTTGAGTGATTGAGTGTGGGTAGGTGTTGTAAAGGTGGGGGGGCAGCGCCCTAAAGTGTCAAGACGATCACATTTTTCTTGTCCAGCATCATCGACTGAGGTTTTTTTATATGAAAAAACGGCAGACTTTTTCCGCTCTGCTCAAACGTTCTGACTGAGACGTACAGGGCGTAGCTACCGCCGTATATGCCGTATCAATTATACGGGGCCCCGGCCCACGGTGGCCCCCAAAGTGTGTAAGGAAAAAAATTAAAAAAAGAATTGTCATTTGTAAATAAAACAAATGACAAAATTCTATATTTAAGCAATTACTTTTTTCCGTTAAATAGTTAATTATGTTAAGATAGTAGAAGATCCTAGAACATCGACCTTCACCGAGCTGATAATCGAATGAAATATCCTTTATGACAATTTTATATACTAGAAATATATTAAAACTAGGTTTGCTAAAAAAATCCTGGACAGACTATTTTAATTAATTTTTAAAAATAAAATATTTAACTAAATTTTGCAACATTAAGATAATAAGAAAATTTTCATTCTCACTTAAAGTATAAAAGTATAGAATGTGCCGCCATTGGGTTGTCTAGTTATTTACCTGGACAGAGAACTCGGTTGGGGCAGGTATAAACAGGTATGTCGATGGCAGTTTACCTTCACTTGAAATGATAATAAAAAAAATTGGCGGCACATTCTATACTGTTTATACTTTAAGTAAGAATGAAAATTTTATTAAAATATTAAATTTAGTTAAATATTATTTTTAAAAATAATTAATTAAAAATAGTCTGTGCAGGATTTTTTTAGCAAACCTATTTTTAATATATTTTCTAGTATATAAAAATTTTCATAAAGGATATTTCATTCGATTATCAGCCCGGTGAAGGTCGATGTTCTACGGATCTTAGACTAAGATAAAAAAAAATCTTTTTACAATATTTTTTTTCGCATATAAGGGCCGCCAAACATTTTTTTATACGGGGCCCCGTCAAGGCACGCTACGCCACTGAGACGTATAACGGAAAAGACATAATAACGTAAAAATATTCATCATAAACTCTACTCCAAAATCTCTCGCATCTTTCTCTCTGTCGCAATAGAAGTGCATTTTCTAAACGTCTATAGAAAGATAATCTCCCCATGCGCTTTTACGAGTTCTGCGTAGTATACCTACCTACTTTTATAACAGGATTATCTCTTCAGACGTAGCAGCACCTAATCGGTTATTTCATTACTTACCTAGTTAGTTACTTTGTTGTTGTAAAGTAATGGGCAGTGGGAACAAATTTTTAGGTATTGTTTTTTTAAATTTTTCAAACTTTTTGAAGTCTTAACGTATCTATGACGTCATAAATACCTACGTTTAGTATTTCCACATGCCTTTTTCCCCAATTCATGGCACAAATATACATAGGTACTTATAATAACTTGCAAAAACGATTAAACGGATAATCAACTTTATATTTAAGTAATTTAATTTAGGAAAAATAGCTCAAAGATATGAAAAATTCAGGATTGATTCACATTTTTTTCTAACGTGAATTAATGGCTATACTGATTCGAACTGTCGAATATATCAGGGATGAAATGAAAGTAGAGTCAATAGTGAGGTGAGGTTAGGTACCTACCTAACCTACCTACTCTATAATCGCATCCTACCCAAGCTTGTACAGGTATGTATTTATACATACCTACCTGTACAATAATATGCATCAAGAAAGTCATGAAAGGAAATCATGAAAGCATATATCAGAATATTGGAGTCATGAAATGATGAAAGGAATGATGGAGTCACTGCCGCCTACGTAATAGAGTATGGTAGCCTCATTGATTATAATACTATGGAAATCTAGTTCCTCAAGAATAATTTCCCGACTTACATAATAATTGACAGAGTAGGTATGTAAGTAGGCACTTACCTGACGAGTCCGTCAGCGGTCTGACTGACGCGCACGTTATTTATGATCCAATTGTCGATGCCGTCGTCGGTGAGCCAGTACTGAGCAGCCTGCAGCAGCGACAGCGCCTCGTTCACGAACGAGGGCCCGTGCCGAGACTCGTTGTAGAACACGTTCAGCGTGAAGTCCTGGCTCATGTCGAGGAACGTGTCGGTGGTGGTGCGCGTGCCCGCCGCGTCCACTAGGTACACCAGCGCGCATTGCTCCGCCGTGAATGAGACTCCCTTGTACCACATCTTTGCGTACCTTCAATAAATAATACCTAAATATAGATTAGCCCCACGTTGGGCGCCATGTTTCGGAGAAGAATTTTGAAGGAATATGGTGGTATCTCAGAATAAAGATAATACAAGAGCTGAGATATGAGCCCGTGAAATCCACAGTTCAAGTCAGACTCTATGAAAAGGTGATACGCCGATTACGACCGGACGGTCTACTAAGTTTCAGTATAGATAATACCTAATAATGTAACTGGATAATATTTATGATAAAATAAATAAATTGAGACAACATCACATACATTTTCCTGGTTCCAAACTAAGGTTTTTCCATGTGCTATGGAAACCAGATACAATGAAGGAACCACAAACACCCAGACCCAACATAAATAGTTTTAAGTTTTATACCTCTGTTTTGTGTGCAATAAAAAGCATATTCATTCATTCATTCAAATATCTGTTTCATCAACAAAAATTTGTGCTGGAGCGGGAATCGATCTCGCGACCCTTCGATTGGTGATTCCATAAATTAAAAAGTCACAAGTCACTTGTTATTGTCCTGCTAGTGGCACATCTGTATCTCGACTTAACTCGTTGTTGCCATATTGATGGAAGACGTATCTCGACTAACCCTCTTAACGTTCGTTGCCTTAGTGGTGGCGGATCTTATCTCAAGTCAACTCACTTGTTGTTGCCCTGTTGATGGCGGGCCTGTATCTCGACCCTGGAGCCGTAGTGGTACACGCGTCCGTTGGGGTGGATGAGCGCGGCGGCGGCGCCCGACCGGGAGAGCGCCAGTATTATGTTGTTCTTGGCGTTGGTCACGCGCACGGCGCCGTCGATCGTCATGTCCACCCTGGCCAGGGACATTAGACAAGTAAGACTTCAAAAAGGAGGAAGGTTCTCAATTCGCCCGTATGTTTTCTTTTTGTATGTATGTTACTCGATTTCTCTGCCAATTATGAATGGATTTTTATGATTCTTTTTTTGTTTGGTGGGACATCATTCAGTAGTGGTTCCATATACATTTTATCAAAATTGACCCAGTGGTTTTTGAAAAAAAAAAACAAAAAATAAGTGAAGTCGGTTTTTTTTACTGACAGTTTAACCCCTTAATGGGCAGTAGGTATAAATACAATTAATTGGTTTTGGACCTTATCTCCAACACATAAGGTTCAAAATATGGTGTCTAACATATAGACAGAGCCCCATAAGGGGTTAATGGTTCGCCTTAGCCTGATGCTAAGCAAAAGGAAAGCCCACGCTACGACTGGCACTGCGTATGCCTCAGTCAAAGATGTTCAAGTGTTCGGCAGATTGCGCTAAGTGGAGGCTTTGATCAAGGTTAGAGTCCCATACACCCCAAGTCTTTGTTTCCCATATTTTACGTAGTTTTAGTCAATGACAATGTGAGGAATAAAAAAAAGCAAATTGACTCACTTTACTCGATCTCGCAGTCTCAAGCAAACGGTACCATGGGGAGTAACAGAGGCGTTGTAGCCTGCACCTCCAACCACATCCGTGACCTAAAACAGTAAACACTCTAAGAGTACCTGCCTATTATTCAAATTGATAGATAGTCTCTCTTACGAGACGTCATGCTGGAAACCCCCCATCCGTCGACACTCATTTCGCTTGCCGCAAATGCGGGCGAAAGAACAATCGCAAATTCGTTTGTACAGCCACGAGCGAAGTTGTGGTGTGCCTATTTTGTATGTTACTTGAATCATCTCTCAAGATGCAAAGTTAGGCACTACAGATAGTTCGCCTGTCATTGCGATAAGAACCTATCACCCAACTAAGTACAGACTCAGAGTAGGTACAAAACTATCCCAAAAATATGCTGTTGAGTAATCCTACCTACGCTTCCATTTGGTAACGCTTCTTCCAATTTGAGCATTGATGATGAGGCACATAAGAACGCTTAGCACCCGGCAAGACGAGAATGCGCTTCCTATTTCAAAAAATTGCCTACTTAGTTTTACGTGACTTTGTCAAAAGGCGTTGTATCACTTGAGTCACATCAGCGTTTGTTGCACGAACGGAATACGGAACTTACCCGACCCGTTTAGTGCAGTGTTGTGAGCGCCGGTTGGGACGCAAAGGTTACAGGTTCGATTCCTGCATCAACCAAATGTTTGTTGACGAGACAGATATATTTGTGGTCCTTCGTTGTTTCTATAGCACAAGGGAAAACCTATGTTTAGGACCAGGACGATGATGTCTCAATTTATTATTTACTAGCGGCCCGCCCTCACTTCGCGTCGGGACATTAGTTCCACTCTAAGCCCATAGATGGCGCCAGGCATCGATTGCATCGCGCTAGCGTTTCGGCTTTTCGGCTTGTATTTAAGGTTGGTCGATGTCTATTAGAATTTATCTCTTTACAAATGGTATAGATTTACCTCAAGTTCTCTCCAAGTATCAGCGTGGTAGATGTCGTCGCCCGGGTAGAAGGGTGCCTTGCGCTGCAGCGGCGCCCGCCACGGTGGCTGCCACCCCGCCGCGCCTACCAGCTCCGCTTGGCCCAACCCACCTTCGAGAAACTTGCTGTAATCTTGGAAGGCGGACAAGTTTGACTCCTCCTGTATCAAAACCGATCAAGTGCATTGGGCTTTGTGATATCGTCCATGGGTGGCGGTGATCGCTTACCAACAGGTGACCCACTTGCTCGTTTTTTAAATCTTAAAAATGTATTTAAAATTTAAAGTTACATAAGTACCTACTAATCTTCTTCATTTAAGGCCGGCAGCGCATCAGCGACCTCTCTGATCTCGCAGATGTTCATGGGCAGCGGTAATTACTTACCAGCAGGTGACCCGTTTACTCGATTGCCTCCTATAGTATTTAAAAAAAATCCCTACGTTTTAGTAAGGATAATGATGATGACTACGTTCCCATGACTTCACGCGACAGCGGGTCATGGGGGCCAAACTGATTCCTTTATATGTACCTACTTAAATATAGAGTATCCAGCGATGGGCACAAGGTGGGGCAAGCAGTCATAAATAATATGGCAGGCAGGTAACTAGCAAAGTGAGCCTGCGGTCTTACACCGGTAAATGGTCGAGTGTGAACTTTCCTACGGCTTTAAGTATTTTAATAATTAGGACCTAGATAATACAAGTATGATGGAAAACAAATCATACAAAAAAAATGTGTAGAGCCCCTTTGAACACCTTGTTTGAAAATCACCTGATTATAAGAATGTGCCGTATAAACGCTCCTCGGGCGAACAGGCATGGTCACATCCTTTCGAAAATCTGCGTTAGCCATTTTATCACTTCTTCAACTTAAAACTGTTAAGGTTAATTCACTATTTTTAAAAATACATGAACAACAGTGACTACATAATATAAATCATACTTCAACGGTCGGAAGGTAATGGAAAGAAAAGTCATTTGTCATTTATTTCCTTCCACATTTAAAATTAGATTTTTTTCTCTAAGGCGACGGCGCATCATATACTTTTTAAATTGAAAAACTGCAACCTCTTTTCTGAAACGCATTGTAAAACCTCCTTTTAGGATATTAGGGTGTGTCCACATCTGGCAAATGAGCCGCGAATCTGCAGCTCACGAACTAACAGAAAAGCACTAGCTGCTCGCGGGCTGTGGACGTTCATTTTTAGTTCGCATCACCCCTGCCTACTCCGCCCGCGCGTGTAGGAGAGCTCGCGCACTATCCGTGAACAGAGGACCTAGCACAAACTTCCAAAGAAAAAGTAGCGTTAATTTAAGTAGGTCCTGCTCAGGCTATCCTGAGCAGCCTGAGCAGGATACGTTAACGCTACCGATGGCGACTTAAGGTAATCATAGGATTAGGTACCCTACTCACCGTCGTCCACGTATCGTGTGTACACTTCTCTAACTGATTTGAATGTTGTTCAGCACCAACTTGAAACGAAAATCCCCACGTTATGCTTTTTCTCATTGAGATGTAAAATAGAAGATAGGTACTACGTGTTTAAGAGACCTTCGTTTTGATGTCATCAGAAACTACTCAATGTAGGTAAGTAAGTATATAACTTCTTATCGGGAGTTAAATTTAAACCACATACATATCCATTGAGGTCTACGTTCAAGCATGACTGAAGGATGAATGATCACGAGAAGAGAAAGAAGGCATGAGAAGCGTAATAACTACTTAATAAATAATAATAAATAAATACATTCATACAACACCTCATACATTAACCTGACTCCGTATTGTGTTACACTTACACAGGATCACAGATACTTTAATAAATTATAACATTCAGACACTGGACAAACACAAGAGTTCATCACACAAATGTTTGTCCAGGGTGGGAATCAAACCCACGACCTTTGACGTATGAGGTGAGGCAGGGTCGTACCAAATCACAATACTTCGAGTTCAGGTTAGTCAGTAAGTTCTTGTACTTAAATTCGATATTTCTGCAAAATAATCATTAAAGTCTATATTATATCTACCTACTTGTAATATAATATTTTAAGATTATGCAAATTTCGGAAGAACTTAGGACTGCCACGAAAGTTAGATCTCGATGAATGACCCAGAATAGTGGACCGTGTAGTTCAGGGTTTCTCAAAGAGGGGTACGCCATTCGAGGGCAAGGGGTACGCGACAACATTTACGTAATGGCGGTTAAGGATTTAGAATAAAGGTTAAAATTGACCAAAATAACACCTAAAATTGAATCCCTTTGCAACAAGAAACAAGCACATCCATCACATTAGTATTAAAAAGACATTTCTTTTGGCACTATGTTTCTTACCTTTTATTTCAAATAAAAACCTTAATTTTCTTCAATAGTATTAATTCTATTTTATTATTTCCTTTTTGAGGGGGGGGGGGGGGGGGTAGCAATTAATGAGTTAGGGGTACGCTGTCACCTGGAAATTTTAACAGGGGTACGTGGTGCCAAAAGTTTGAGAAACCCTGGTGTAGTTGATTGAAAAAACCGGTCAAGTGCGAGTCGCACTCGCGCAGGACGGGTTCCCTATTCATATTCTTTATTGCACTCCATATGTTACAAAAGGTGTTAAAAAAACAGAATGGGTAATTAAATTAGTTACAATATGGACCCTGTCGGGCACGGCATAGGTAAGAGAGGGGATGAGACACCTTACGCTTACTACTTTTGATTTTCCCAACATTTCACTATTATTATCTGTTATCTCTTTTTTTTATGAATCTATTCATGAATGGCCATATTTAGGCAATTTTTCGCTCATCCCATTTAACGCCATGATTAGCTAACATTCATTTATGATTAATTTAGTCAAAAAACAGATTCCTGCATATTAAACAGTGGAATCTAAGAAGTATTCTATGTGACAGACAGACGGACTGACGCGACGGACAGACCGCTGACAGCAAAGACTTAGGAATAGGGTCCCGTTCTTAACCTTTGGGTACGGAACCCTAAAGAGTACTCTGGTTTTCGTCAAAGCGGAATGCCACTGTGATGCCACGCCATTGGCCTGTAGGCCCCTGTGGCCACGCCAGTCGCCAATCCACTGAAGTCACTGAGATGCATCAATGTGTGTCCGAATTGACCTATCTCCGCTTACATACTTTAAATACTTATTTATTTACTTGGCACCAGTGGTCTATGAAAATATTATTCCTAGTTTATAAAGTGTAAATAAGTTGTGAAAATAAAATGATGACGCCTCTGCCATATAATGTAAGTATTTTGTATAAATTTACGTCGTGAATAACATTATGATGATTATTATGTGTCACCTATCGAACTCTTCGAATTCAAGTACAGTAGGTAGCCATCCCTAGTTATTATTCTAAGAGCCATCCTTATGTATGTAATTATTTTTTGCTGAGCATTCCCTTCCTTAAGGGCAATTCTCGTGCACTCGAGATTGAAGTCGAATAAAATTAGAAAGTATGGACGAATGTATGAAATCTCTAAATTCGACTTAAACGTTGAGCACGAGAAATGCACCCTTCCTCCTCCCCCCTCGAAAGCTTTGTGAAGTTTATAGTGATCTATGTGCCACAACGGTGGAACGTCGAACCGCGCCTGAATCTTATAGTAAGTAAAGTCGTCAAAATAAGTGATGGCATCCCCAGCCGCTTTTATTAACGTGTCAGTCAATAAAATCATGAAAGTAATTGATGGCGCCACTGCCGCTTATTATGTCATAGAGTATGGTAGCCCTATTGGTTACAAAACATGGAAACTAGATACCTAGATCGTTAGATAGATTTTACCTACATATTCTTTCTAATAATTTTACCAATATTTAATTATTTCAATACGATTCGGACAGCTATCCTGTAGGGCTTGCAATAACCGGCAATTTTAATAACCGGTAAAATTACCATTATCGATAAAAAAATACCGGTATTTATATAACGTGCCAATAAGATCATGAAATTAATTGATAGCGCCACTGTCGCTTATGTCATAGGGTTTGGTGTGGTTTAGTGGCCTCATTGGTTATAAAACATGGGAACTCCATTAATTCCTCGAAAATAAAACTTTCTTGTTGAATTTTAAACGTCAGTAACAGTACCTAGGGTTCTATAGGTAACCGATTTAATTATCAGTATGCACAATTAGGTACCTTAATTATTATCCGGCTAAAGTTGACGGTTTACCGGTACAAACCGATACCGGTAAACAAATTACATCATGATCTCGTATTTATACCTAATATATTTTAATTACCTATTTTCATTAATATTCAATAAAATATTCGTGACCGCAAAATAAAAGCAGAAAATGTTTATAAATCAAAAAATGATTGCAAGAGAAAGTTTTAAATATTATCTGTGGATGCAACCTGCAACCCTCCCTGTGCTGCAACCTTTCATTTTCTAATGTGGAAACACCGGCGGCCCGCCACGTTTCGCCAGTCTTGATATTTGTCCACTCGTCAGTAATTTTTAGCTTCACATCCGTTTACCACGCTAACAGATAAATATATTACAAAAATGAGTGCTCCAGCACCCGCCCCTGCTTATAAAATCGGAATAGTGAAGCAGGTAATACATTATTCATATGTTTTTTCTTATTTCAAAACTACAAGTGATCACACCTCGTGCTGACTGATTTCGTCTAATTTGCCCTGTTGGCACCATACCGTGCTTCGACTTGACCATAATAATACAGCAGTGTCCTTTTGCTAATCGAATTAGATGTTCAATTGATAAGTAAGTACAATATAATTTGTAGAAATGCAAAAATGACCGTTCTATATAAGGAATTCTGAGTTTTAGATATTAGGGTCGAGCAGCACGCCAAATGTCAAAGAATCCGTCCGGTCATCTCATTAAATTTAAATAGTGCGTCGTCGACCGGTGTCTTATGTGTGCCTCTGTAACTTATAGGTGTTGTCGGGGGATACAGTGGTAATAAGAAGGCAGCCCCAGGGCGGCCCGCCTCCTGAGAAAGTCATTGCGCTCTCTGGTATCACTGCACCCAAGCTCGCGCGCCAGAGAACCGCTAACAAGTGAGTACCTACCTATAACGCCTATTCTATTGTATCTTTATTTTGTAACATAAAGTTGACTAGATAAGTTAAATGGTCTTCATATAAAACCTCCAGCAAATGAACCAACATGATATCATAACCTGTAAAGCATTCAAACCCAAACTCCTGATGATATAATTTCTTTAACATTTGAACTATTTATTGCAAAAAAAATACTTATGAGGAGGGCTTCCATCAACAGGTTGTGGTATTATTACTGCATGTTACTCAAAAAGTGAAAGTAGTGCAATGTGGCAACTACAATCCATTTTATGATTACTTACACTAACATTAGTTAATAAGTATTAAATTAGCAAATTGCGAATTGACATTATTATCTAACAAATTTCATATCTCTTTACCTGTTGACCATGTTAATCACTGCACTGGAATTGGTGCTGATAATTTGTGTAAAAACATCCACTATTTATTTACAAAAGACATACTTAGTAACACTATCTATAAATTGAGCTGTAGTAAATTATATACATTTCACCATTATCATATTTAAAGGTTTAAGGTTGATCTTAACTTTTTATAACAAACATAATTTTATATCTTATGAATAAATTCCTATTGGAATATTTCTGTGCAAATATGACCCATTCCGAAAGACTTATATTATTTTTTATAACAATCTTTTTCGTAAGCTTACAGTCCATTCAATATGCTAATAAGTAATTTTCGTTTATCATTTATAAATCATATTACAGTGAATCAAATAAGAGTATGAGCAATGGGTATCTTTGTCATGTGAGGATTTTGGAGAAAACTGATAAAATGTTGCTACGTAGATTTTTTTGTAAAAGTAAAGAATAAATTCAAAATAATTACATAGCAATATCCTAGTCAATAGCAAATAAAATTTATTAATATTTTGTATTTTTATTCAAGAGTGTCGAAAGAGACTGTCCAGAGATCAAGGTATAAATTCACAAAGTACTGTGTGTTGCAAGTGTTCTTTTACATAGAATAAAGATTTTCTTTAACATAGTTATAAAAAATTTAAAGAAATTATGACTGATCATAATAATGTTATTTAATACTTCTATTGCATACATTACCATAGGTATGGTGTGACCTCAAATACAAATTGCATGGGTTTTGTGTAGAGGATTTGATGTGCGTTCCTAATCTACTAATAACATTATAACTGTACACTCTCTTTTCATAGTAATGAGGTACTTGTAAGAAACCATCCGTTAATCATGTGATGCTCCCCATTTGGTGAAACACATTAACAAAGTTTAAGTATTTCATGGTGAAAAGCTTTGCTTCTCAATGGAATAATGATAAAGGAAATTGCATATAAATACAAATTATAATTGATGAATAATAGATAAATGAACATCCAAACTTTACACAACATAAATGAATTACCCAATTTATGAAAAATCCATTTACTAATGGTAATAAATTTAGTATGTAATCAATCATCAAAATATGTATATGTTACTTCATATGAATGAGAATAATCTGCTTCTATACATAACATACTTGAATAACAAAGCTGACTTGGTGAGATTACATATGCAATTAAAATGCATAACATTATTGTGATTTTATGTTCTTTCTCCATAATGGTAATAATATCATAACATCACACAGAAAATATCTTGAAAGAATAATTTCGTACCTACTAGTATACTGTCCACTGCCATGTTTTTAATAATAATATAATATTTTCACTACATCACATACATTGATCTGACTCTGAGATAGGTAGCTCAAGCACCTGTGTTACAGATATCAGAACCAACAGTGGGATTCCAAATATATACATATAATACTTTTCTTTTGTAAACACATACTTATAATACATAGAAAACACCCAAACCAATACAAACAGACATGTTCATGCACACAAATGTTTGTACTGTGCGGGGATCGAACCCGCAACCCTTGGCCCAGACACAGCATTCACTACCACTGAACCAATCGGGTCGTCTATTAATAATGAATGTATTTGCAATATTTAATTTTATTGCAAATTTAAAGGAATTATCATTGATATGTTTATGATTAATTAAAGGGGTCAAGAGTTGTGAAATTGCTTTATCTACATAGGCGAATGCATGTAAAGAATATTACCAAATCTGCTTAGATACAATTTATACCTGGTATAGCTTTTGGTGGTGCAAGGCAAAACTTCACATACTCAGCGAATGGATTTTATCAATTCTGTGCAATGAGCGAATTGTGTAAATAATGATTGACTTTTGCCTATTGATCATAAAATTTTGAATGGTCAGTACATTAATAATTGATAAATACTATAATGAAACAATGGTTAAACACCTTTCCACTGAGGCTCATTATAATCTGGAAATTATATCAAAAGTAAATGTGTTTGTGAAATACCCTTGTGCATTATTGTAAAATTTTAGTGATCTGATGCTAAATATGATAAGTGTTTAGTGGAATGTTTAATCTCACTAATATATAGAACTGCCCAAAAATCTAATAAATTGTTTTTCTTCAATAGTGACACGGAGACTAAAGACGAACCCTTTGCATGGGAAGCCCGAGAGTTTCTCAGGAAGAAGCTCGTCGGCAAAGAAGTTATCTTCACTGCAGAGAAACCTCCAAACTCTGCCACTAGGGAGTATGGCTCTGTATGGGCTGGAAAAGACCCATCTAAAGACGAAAACGTCACCGATTCCTTGTTGGCTGAAGGTCTCGTCAAAGTTAGGGATGGAGGCCGAAACATCCCTCAACTGAAAAGACTTGTAGATATTGAAGACGTCGCAAAATCACAAGGAAAAGGCATCTGGGGCTCTGATATTCAGGTAGATAAGTATTATTATGCTGAGTGTATAACCTTATGTTTTTTTTATGCATTTCTTGTTACTTAATTTCAAAAGTAGCGAGATCTTACTAGCACAATTTTATGGGGTGGTGAGAAATATTCATAAACTAAGTATGATTGTTTTTATTTATTGACATTGCTTTAAAAGTGATTTGTTGCGTCACTAAGCATTTGGTGAAATTAGACAAGTGTAATTAACTGAATGTGTGACTGAGTGTATGTTATCGCAGGAATATTTTTTTATGTTATCACTTATTAAAAAATACAGTTCAAAATTAATTAAACTATACTATGAACAAAGTACCTTTGTACAATCAGTATTATTGACAGTTGTTTTATAATAATTAATACAGGAGCATGTCCGTGACATTAAATGGAACGTTGAGACCCCGAAAGGGGTTTGTTAACAAGCACAACGGTCAGCCAATCAAAGCTATCATCGAATACGTAAGAGATGGATCGACGGTCCGATTATGTCTCCTGCCCGATTTCTGCCAGATAACACTGATGCTTTCTGGGATCAGGGTATGTATCAATCTGTTGTCTCAGGCTGATATCAGACATACTTGGTTTGCTGTAGATTTTGAATAAACCATAAAATTAAATAATGCTATATGCTACGAACATGCAACATTTATAATTTATATTAATGTCTGTAGTGCCCTGCTGTAAAACAAGATGGTGAATCGGAACCTTATGCCGAAGAAGCTCGGTTCTTCCTCGAGTCCAAACTGCTCCAAAAGGATGTAGAAGTTATCCTTGAGTCTGTGAACAACACTAACTTTGTGGGCACCATCCTTCATCCCCAAGGAAACATTGCAGAAGCCCTCTTGAGACAAGGATTCGCGAGATGCGTCGACTGGTCTCTTGCTGTTATGAAATCAGGTAATGAGGTCAATAATCTTAGCTATGTTTCCGATTTTGACTACGACCGCAGGCCGCACTGCAGTCGCTGACTTGTGGTCACGAGCATGGCATAGCTACTATAGTCCGTCAGCTTCGGCGCGTAGAACAGTTGCGGTCGACCGCTCGCAATCTGCCATGAATCGTTATGATTGTCTGACTGCTAACTGCCACAAATTAATAAATCTTTACTTTTTATTAAGGGATAAATTCTATATACTACTACACTAGTGCGAAGCAAACGCCATCCAGCGCCATCTATTGGTACAGATTGCAAGTAATAGCTAAATTACATTCTGAAACAAAGTGAGGAGGGGCTACTAGTATGTTATATTCTTTTTTTTTTTCAATCTGTCTGCGACTGCAGTACTAATTCGAAACCCATCTGTTTTTTCTAGTGTTTGTTTCTGTTCTTTATTTGTAATGTCTTTTTTTAAGATGAAAAAATATATCCTTCCTTATTTTCCCGTTAAACACTATAATGTTACTTTCTGTGAATTAAAATGATGTTCTTTGCTTTCATCATAGATTTTTCTTGTGACTGCAAATTAAGTGTCTAATTTCCAAATTAATTTAGGTGCTTCAACATTGAGAGCGGCGGAGCGCGCTGCCAAAGAGGCCAGGCTGCGAATCTGGACGAACTACGTCAGCAACGCCCCCGTGATCGCCGCCAAGGATAAGGAGTTCACGGCCACCGTCTTAGAAGTTGTCAATGGCGACGCGCTTGTCGTGAAGATGCCGAATAACGCCAACAAGAAAATTTTCCTTGCTAGCATCCGGCCCCCACGTGAAAAGTAAGATTTGCACTATTCAGACTCCATATTAATCAATCAATGCTTACAAATTAATACATTTTCTCTCAATTCGATAGGACTAATGGCCCTGACGAAGAAGGCAAACAGTCCCCAAGACCAAAGGGATTCAAGCCTCTCTACGACATCCCATGGATGTTTGAAGCTCGCGAGACTCTAAGAAAAAAGGTTGTTGGAAAAAAGGTGAATGTATCTGTTGACTACATCCAACCAGCAAAGGATAATTTCCCTGAAAAAACTTGCTGCACAGTACTTGCCGGTGGACAGTAAGTAATGGGTTACTTTTTCGTAAATAGAATTTGGATTTAAATACAAGAAAACAAGTAAGTAAATTAAAAGTTAAAGCATAAAAATTAATAACTATTTCTTTTCCAGGAACATTGCTGAAGTTTTAGTAGGTAAAGGATATGCCACAGTAGTAAGGTACAGGAACGATAATGACCAGAGAAGTTCTCATTATGACAAACTCTTGGAAGCGGAACTCAAAGCTCAGAAAGCTGGTATTGGTGTGCATGCAAAGAAAGACATACCCGCTCACCGTATTCAGGATACCAGCGGTGACTCCGCTAAGGCGAAGAAATTCTTCCCCTTCTTGAAGAGAGCTCAAAAGACAGAAGCTACTGTTGAATTTGTAGCCAGTGGCTCGCGTATGAGGTTATACATTCCTAAAGAATCCGTCCTTGTCACATTCTTACTTGCTGGTGTCAACTGCCCAAGAGGGGCGCGGCCGGCCGTGGGCGGTGGGCCCATGCAGGACGCGGAACCATTCGGAGAGGAAGCTCTGCAATTCACGAAAGAGAAGTGCTTGCAACATGACGTGATTGTCACCATTGAAGAGATGGACAAAGCTGGTAACTTCATCGGGTGGCTGTGGGTGGACAATGAGAACTTGTCAGTTGCCCTCGTGGAACATGGGCTTGCTTCCATGCACCACACAGCAGAGACGTCGGAATACGCGCGCACCATCAAAAATGCTGAGGAGAACGCCATCAAGAAACGCATTGGCATCTGGAAAGATTATGTCGAGATAGAAAAGGAAACGGAAAAAGAAAGGAACCAGCCCATCCAAGACCGCATTGTGAAATATGAAAAGGTTGTTATTACTGAAATAACGCCTGAAGGCAACTTCTATGCTCAAAATGTTGACTTGGGAACAAAGTTAGAAAGCCTTATGGACAAAATCCATCAGGAGTTTAAAGCCAACACCCCACTCCCAGGCTCTTATGTTCCGAGACGAGGAGCTATCTGCGCCGCTCGCTTTACGATGGACGACCAATGGTACAGAGCTAAAGTTGAAAAACTTACGGAAGACAAGAAAGCTCACATATTCTACATCGACTATGGAAATCGCGAGGTATGTCCATTAGAGTTAAATATTAATCATAGAACTTTGTATAGTAATTATAATGATATTGAATAGTCAACCGAGTACATGTAAAGTTTAGTTTTTATCACTATCTATGTCACTATGATATTATTTAATATTGAAATGTTTGTTAGGTGGTGAGCACGACGCGTCTGGCGCCTCTGCCCGCGGGCACAGAATCCGAGCCCGGCTACGTGACCGAGTACGTGTTGGCGTGCGTGAAGTTCCCGTCGGACCCCGACGACCGGTCCGAGGCCGTCGCCGCCTTCTCCGCCGACACGCTCAACAAGAAGCTGCTCCTCAACGTGGAGACGCGTGGCTCGCCCCCCGGCGTCACCCTCGTCGACCCAACCACTAACACTGATCTCGGCAAGGTATGTGATAGCGTTATTACTAATCACCATCTAAGACCCAAATGTGCGCTGCCCACCAATTAACTCCCCTTTAACTCCGATTGGGCCTCCGGAACGCTAACTTACTCGGCGAAGCATAGTGCAGACGCTGCTTCACACCGGTTTACTGTGATCGGTGCATTTATGTTAAAGCGTGACGTATACCAGACCCATGGGTAATAGTACCTCCTGCAGCCTTTTTAGACAATTTGTTATGTACTTAATTGATTAAATGACGTCATACCTACACATCCGAAGTTTGTTTTACCCTACCTTTATAACGCTGATGTAAACATGCAACATTATGTACTTATAAATAATCGTTGAGGGCACATGCACGAGTTCATACTCGTGCTTACAAATTCATAGTCATCATTCATAGGATCATTCATCGATTTATCGAGTGCCATTTATAGTACGTTAAGCATCAGTAGCACTACCATGTTTTTTTTTATTTTTATGCGATTGGTAGCAGACGAGGTTACGACGACATAAGAACAATTAATCGTGAGAAAACATTTTTGCGATGTTTTAAATACCTACTTTTTTTTTACACAACATCTTATACATTGGTATATCTTATACGTAGCTTAAGCACTAATGTTACGGATATCAGACAACAGAGGAATAACAAATGTAATCCATACTATGTGATAGGTAAGTAGCAGGCGAGCAGACAGATCACCTGATGGTAAGCGATTGCCGCCACCCATAGACACCTGCAACACCAGTTGAGTCACAAGTGCGCTAGTAGCCCAAAATCTAGTAGTGCGAGTGCAAGTTTGAAATACTCAGAAATACTATCCTCGCTACCGAAAACTATCGCTTTGTCTCTTTCATTATGATGCATTTGAAAGAGACAGAGCAATAGTTTACGTTATGTCAGTTTTCGATGTCAACTCATGGTAGCGCTACTGAAGGCCACTCAGTAACATTGACAGGGGGGGCGTTGTACGATATTTTTTCTTCTATGGGAAAATGTCAATCAACACTGAGTCACTGACACTTGTGAGAAAATACGATTTTCCGACATTTGCCGAAAACCTTATGTATGACCCTTGAATGACTATACTTTGTCGGCCCTATACCTTATAATCCCATCTTTAGAAAAGTGGCAACAATTTCCTTTTTTCTTAGTTGAGTGTTCTTCTTTAAGTATCATAAATTTTTTTCTAGGCACGGGACCTCTAAACCGCAGACTGAAAATACATAGAACTTCGCCGGACTCCTTTAGTTTTTATCACTATCTATGTCACTATGATATTATTTAATATTGAAAATGTTTGCTAGGTGGTGAGCACGACGCGTCTGGCCCCTCTGCCCGCGGGCACAGAATCCGAGCCCGGCTACGTGACCGAGTACGTGTTGGCGTGCGTGAAGTTCCCGTCGGACCCCGACGACCGGTCCGAGGCCGTCGCCGCCTTCTCCGCCGACACGCTCAACAAGAAGCTGCTCCTCAACGTGGAGACGCGTGGCTCGCCCCCCGGCGTCACCCTCGTCGACCCAACCACTAACACTGATCTCGGCAAGGTATGTGATAGTGTTATTACTAATCACCACCAAAGACCCAAATGTGCGCTGCCCACCAATTAACTCCCCTTCAACTCCGATTGGGCCTCCGGAACGCTAACTTACTCGACGAACCACAGTACAATCGCTGCTTCACGCCGGTTTACTGTGATCGGTGCATTTATGTTAAAGCGTGACGTATACATACAGGTATAGAGAACCAGACCAACTGGATCATGGTTAAACGTTCGGAATCATTTCCGATACGTATAAGGTTCTTCACGATGTTTTCCCTTACCACCATGCTAGTGGTAGGTGATAGACAACAGTCTTTGTAAATAAAACTTGAAGGAAGTGTAACTAATAATTGCGATCGATAAGTTCTTTTGATAACCATGTTCTTCTTGACGGAATTGTGAAATGTTCTATTTTTTGTAAAAACTGTTGTATTTTCAGAACCTGATCAAGGAAGGGTTGGTTCTGATGGAGTACGTGCGCGACCACCGCCTGGCCACGCTCGTGGGCGAGTACCGCGCCGCGCAGGAGCACGCCAAGAGCTCGCGCAGCAACCTGTGGCGGCACGGCGACATCACCGACGACGACGCGGTCGAGTTCGGGGCGCGTCGCTAGCGCGAGCTTCCGTGGTACGACGCCACCGCATCGCCATCGCATACGCTCAACTGTGCCACCTGCACAGCACCCCACATTGAAACAATCATTTATGCCATCATATTCGACTTACTGTAAGGCAGCACAGTGATCTTGGACAATCAGGCGTAACTGGGAACAATCGGGGAACGGTCTCGTTTGTACCGTACCATATATTACTGATATTATAATCAGTGTAATATTATATTGTAAGAATAGTGACAGCTGATAATTCATTTTAATTTAAACTTGAAAAATACCTTATATTATATTATTAATTAATAATGGCTAATAAGATATTGGAAATTCGACACCGATCCCCTGTTTAAGTTACGCCAAGTGTAATACCTATACCTTTAACAGAAATGAAATTAGTTTTAATTAAGTATAATATTGTGTCACTTGTGCCCTAATAAAGGGTTTCTGCTATGTAAAAATATGCATTGTTACTCATGTACAATAGAATATTATAAAATGTATTATTCTTCAATAAATTAACCTAAAAAATTGTATAACAAGGTTGTATTTAGCCTTGTATTTCATTTCTGGGAAAGGATGAGTGATGATGACAAACAGTGAAATGCCTTATGGATGGACTTAAAGCAAATTCGCCACAGACTCAAGTTATATATATTTATAAATCATGCATTATTTGATGGTTTTAAAAGTGTGTACTGTTAATTATGACGAATCATATATTGATTATAATGCCCTGGCATGTCCGTATGACCGTGCGACGAGCGTCCGCTGGCGCCGCTACAATATGCAAGTGCGCGACTACAACGTAGAATAAATATTGATGTGGTACCTAGCCTTTTCCAATATCATATAAATACATAGTATAAATTTATCTGCTGTAAATTGTTTACTTATAATATTCTTACACATAATAATATACACTTATTTTTTTCATGATTCATGATGATTACATGTTAAAAATATAATAATTAATAGAAATAATAATAAATCTATAATAAATACATATTGTTGAAATAATATTTAAATTTTTTACAGTTTTGTATATCAGCAAAGGAAGTTAATGTAAATTTATATTTCGTTATGTTCATATTTATTTACTATGACGTTTATTAGCAAAATATATCAATAAATATTTGTGTTATAAGTATATTGTGACATGTCCACGTAGCTCCAGTCTTGTTACTTGCATAGATTGTATATTTTGTACGGGCGCGCTGACGACTGCGTGTAGTGTATATTGTATGTAAGCTAAGCTAGCACCAGTACCCAATATCCTGTTGGGAGTTGTTCTTTTCTATTATTTTTTATTTTCAGCGCATTGTGTAATGACTGTTTTCTATGAATTTTAGCTACCTATGTACTTCGTACTTACAATCATTGTATAAAACCTACATACCTCTCTCCCCGAGATGTTTATTGAATATTGTTCACATTATAAACTATAGAACCATACGGTGGATTGTTGAAACAAACTTGGTATATGAAATAAATAAATATTTTAGGAAATGATTGTAGTTTTCTTTTTATAGAAGTTTGTTAGTGAAGTAAAACACATGCTTTATAAAAATACTTTCATTATTAAAAATAAGACAAATTCTTTTTTACAGCGCGCAAAAACTGTCGCAACAATATTATTTAAACACATTACAATTAGCGAAAATATCGAAGGAATGCTAAGTTTTGAAAAAAATATTTGGCACTATTTATAAGCCATAAAGATTAATTAAACTAGATAGTGAACACATTTCTAACTGAAAATATTAGAAACTTACTAGATAAGTAGATGATAAATAGAAGGAATATAAACACCAAAAAATTGTATGTTTATTTGTGTAATAAGTCCTAACAAGAAAAGGTTTTGTAGTGCCCAAATTATTTATTGCATTTACTGATGTGCAAAATTATGTACAGTTAACTCCAAAAATATGTATACGCTTTAGGACCTTGTCACTATACATAATATAAGAAAGTAGAACGACCTCTACTTTCTTAGTGTATTGTGTCTAGGTTCTAAAGTGTATACATATTTTTGGAGTTGACTGTACCTACCTAACTAATGCATAGTATTGCTTTAGACTAACTTTATAATAAAATATTTAAATAATACAATATACCAGCCGCAGATATTGCATAATCGGTGGTTCTACATACCATTGGCTATTTTACTGGGCAGATTAATTTTGTAAGACCACTGTATGTTACGAGAGACAACAGTTTGGAGAGATGATCCGCGCGGCCCGTCACAAACTAACGTTCGCCTAACTAAAAGTAAGTAGCATGTATAAAAAAATATGGGTTTTTCGTAAGTGAGAAGAATCGGACCGTGAGGGCCGCACGAAAATGTAAAAAACAATCGAACTAGCCTATAAATGATTTGTAAAACTACCGATTATGTAATGCATTTGCGACATCCATTTATAATTTTATATCCATAATAACAATAATTACATTAACATCAAAACATAATCAAGGAAAGTATAAGATAAAATGTATATTTCATTATAATTATTTAGGTACATAAATACAGTCGGCCAGAGGCAAAAACTAATCGAATTTAATAATATTATTCATATGAATATATGTATTTTATTATACCTAAAATCTAACTTTTCTTACAATAATTTCGTAATAAATATCGATTGAACTACAAAATAAATTGCTTTATCATTATAACTACACAATTTAGACCGGGCTTCAATGAGATGTTGGTTTGTAAAATTACGTTCTTTGAAATGTTTTATGAGTTGTCTTCATGGAACCTTCAACTTTCAATTAGTTATATAAGTAGGTACGTTTCAAAACATTTTATAGTCTGCAACTATTGCAAGCGACATCTTATTGAAATCTGTTCTATGAATATGGTTCAGCAGCAGCTAAGCAAGCCGTACGTAAATAGGGTTAAGGTTTCTGTCCATATTACTTTTGTTTCTGTAAAGGCACAATGATACATGGCAAGTTTGTACGACTACATATTATTATTAAATACCTCAAACATGTTTGCAGATAATACAATTTCGTTTGCTATTTCTTTTTCCAACATTACCTAATATAATAGTTGCGTTCCCATAATTATCCATAAACATTTAACAATATAGGTATGTAATATTTAAAAAAAGGAAACATTCATGCCAGAATTGGGTGACCCACGCTTTGTAATGAATGAGCCATTATAAATTTAAAGGATACAAATTATAATAAAAAAATAAAATCTCTTCAGTAAACTCTTTAGGAAAAAGGACAATAAAAATCGAGAATAAACCCAATACTGCCCAATACATTCTGCGTATTATGCAGATTGCCCATAATGCAGGCAGGCGGCTGAGTAAAATGGCGAATGTACAGAATAAAGAGACATACAAGCTACCTAATAACATGCATTACGTCCTAAGGAGGAAGATAAAATAAACCACCTGCATGCATTAGGCATGAATGAGTATGGACTTAGGCTTTAAACTAAATTATGTAGGCATCTTATTACCAATTTTGTTGTAAATTAAAAATGTGAATTGAATATATACAGCTAACTAGCATCTATTTTGTTTATAATGTATAAAAATACCTATATGTATTTAGAAAATGTAACCCGTAAATTCATGATATTATTGCTTACATTCTACCAATTTTTTTGCGCGATTATCAGTACAATGAAGTTCGAGCAGAAAAATATTTCAGAAGACAAAACTGCGGGAATAGGTACGTGCGAAAAATATCAATGTTGTAACTCAATTTCTACAATAATAAAACTTGAGCTCTTTTTATTACACTCGGTTCTTTTTTATTAAATACCAACTCAAATCCCAAGAATAATAGTTTCATGATTTTTTCATATTATGAAAAAGTATTTGAGTAGGTATCTAATTTAAAACTCAAAGAATTCAGGTTTTCTACAAAACATGTAGGTTTATTATGGTTTTCGTATGACTACTTAAAAAAAATTAGTAAAGGTGCTAAAGTGAGAAACCAAGAAAAGAGTTACCTTATATTAGAATCATAACGTCGTAACGCCCAGACAGCAGACACAATGGAAAATTAATTGTTTTATGCCTTTAAAAAAGGCTTATGGGTCTTACGTTAATACGTTAATGGTTGGTATGTTTTTTTTTTCAAAAAAAGACATTGTTGACAAACTACTGATATGGTATTAAGTATAGCTATCATCCCTATTTTTCAGAAACCTGGTTAACAACTAAGTATTAATCTACCTTTTTAACCGATGACGCAATTATTACTTATTTTAATTATATTAAAATATAATCTTTGATCACCATCATTCTACCAGAACACCCATTAACCATTCCAATGGGCTCAAATACGATAGTTCAGCTGTTAGCATACATACATTTGTGAGAAGGTACTTATTTTGGACCAGTTTTTATACTTTTCTTAAAAATGTCATTACGATTCCTTTTTTTTGGCAAAAGGTACATACAATATCAACACGTAATATCGACCTTCCTAAAATACATAAAAATCGCTGCATAGCATTCCTATTTATGCGTATGTAGATTTATTTTATTTTTCATTTTAGTCCTTCAAGTTGGGGATACTTAATAACTTACTCTTCTATCAGCAACTTGACGTCAAAAAAACGTTAACCCCTAGTAAGTAAATGAAGGAGGTCAGCTCTTGCTGGAAAACACTGTATTTTATCAACTATTTTAAAAGGCTACTGGTATTGGCAAGACTTTATAAAAGGAGTGGACGTATGTTAATAAGATATTCGTATGTATAATCACAAGGTGGAAAAAACACTGGCTCTGGATGGAAACTACCTAGTACAGACAGCCACATATCAGGTTACTATTACAATCTGTCAATCTGTCAACTTAATGACAAACATTTCGGTTCATGACTACAATATTATAACATGACAGACAGCAACCCAACGTGTGGTTGTCTGTATTATAAAGCAAATATAATTATGCCTATTAAAACAAACATTGTGCCTACAAAAATATGATAATAAACTGATACCTATACGTACAGCTTGATCAATACCTAAATCACTTGTTTTTTTTACAGCTAATAATATTATTATTTTTTATCCGATAATTTATTGCATAAACCTAAAATAAGTATTTCAGAAATATATTGCTTTATAATGATAATGTATTCATTTGATCAAGCTACACCATCATCTTAATAAGGCAGTCCTATTTCTATGTTTTATAAAAATTACATTCAATACTGGTGTTTGGTGAAGATTAATTTAAATACAATACATTTGATTAAAAATAAGCTAACAAATTATACACATTTCTTTTTCCGCATTCTTCATCAATATATTGCCAGTTAGATTATACTATCTAAATTTACTTAAATGTCTTATTTATTGCATCCCAAACTCAATACATTCTTCCTATACACGGCACTATCACAATTTTGTACTAAGATGCGTTTCTGAATATATTATATCAATATGAACTACATATTATTATTTTCGATACATAGATATAACATAATACTCTATTATGTAGTACAGTGTTCTTTATATTCTACGATTGTATTTGGGCGCCATTTTTCTTTTTTTCTAATTAGGTATCTCTTAAATTTATCAATTGACAGAATCAAACTTTAAATATATTTCTCTTTCTCTAATTAGATAAGTAAGCTGGACTTTTCGATGTTCTGCGTCACAACAACATCAAAAAATAATGCTCTCATTATTTACCTACACGGTATGTACTAAGGTATGTCTTACGGCAGAATCTTTGGAGACATCATCGAAAAAGGGTATGATATCTTCAGGCAATGAAGGTGCATTGACTAAAAACTGTTGTATTGAAGAGTAGTAATCCCTGCAAGTCCATGTGTCGTCGTGCCCACCTCCCGGCAAAACTACCAAGTTTTTTGCACACAGCACCGCATCTCATGTACAACTCCTTGGCCATTGAAGGAGGAACCAGCCCATCATTGGAACCACAAATGACTAAAGTAGGTGTCAGGATTTGCCCAATTTTCTTCAGTGACATATACTGTGATAAAAATACATAATTTTGTACAAAACATCGTAACATAACATAAAAACGTTTATTTTTAACTTTAATTCATCTAATCTTTGACTTACCTTATTTTTGTGGCAGAATTGAGGAAGCCATGTCAAACATCTCCACTTTAATATGATTTGTGCCATATCAGGTATACTTGTAAATGTGTTTTCAACTATGAGGGCCCATATTTTATTTCTATATTCCAGCCTCGATACTAAATCAATGGCTACTGCTCCACCTGAAGAGAACATTTCAAATCGTTTACAACTCAAAGGGTTCAAACCCTGGATATCGCAAAACTTGATGCATTATGTTTGTAATTAGGTCGTCACACCCAACTAACTTAATATACCGTTCGATCGACAGCTTTAGCCTCTACCTACTAAACGTCGTGTAACTAGCAGCCTGAATAATATTCAGACATTTAATCAAACAGCTAAGGAAATTACTGGGATCCGTGGCGTTAAATTATTTGCCCTTAATACGAAAGTCGCAGTTTAGAAAAGTTTCGAAACTAAACACGTTCTAGCACCATTATTTTAACAACCTCTGGTCATGCTTGGAAGTCACTTAGGGATATGTTTTATACGTTTACATCCCTGTACACGTATCCGTATTTTAAATGTACTGAAATGTTTCTGGATAAGTAGGTAAGTAGATAATTCTTTTATTAGTCTAAAAGACTCAAGCATTTGTAGAAAACATTTGATTATATTTACCTAACGACCTCCCGAATATGATGATCTTCGTTTGATCCAGGTCCGTCCGTTGCATTGTGTAATCAATAGCAGACTGTGCATCAATGTATAAACCTCTTTCGTTTGGTGCACCTTCTGACAAGCCATATCCCCTATATTCAACCATCAGGATGTTGATGTTCAGTTTGTGATAAAATCCAGATACGTTTGACAGTCTGAAAAATTTAGAAAAATCAGTTCAGTTTCAACAGAGAAAAATAATAAGGCGCACGACTACTGGCGGGAAAATCGATTACTGCGAGGACTGTAATAAACCATAACATAAGATTCCTCTTGGGCAGCAAATCGGTACTACAAGCCGTCAGTAGCTTTACAATAACACCGGATGCTAAGCGAGGTAGGTCTCCATAACGTACTACTCCTACAACGGATTAAAGGACACAACGGCAGCAGAGGAACCGATGCAGCTCGACCAACTTCCAAGAACAGGATTCACGCCCCCTGTGGGACCCGAACGAATCCTTTCTTCTTCTCAAGACTGAGATTTATTGATCCTATCGATTTACGATCGATTGATTGGTCTGGTCATCTTAAATCTTTACTATTTTTTATCAATCACACATAATGGATCTTCAAACGACGCCAACGGGCAATAAGTCAGTAATCGAAAAATACAAATTTTACAGGAGAGACATTTTTTTTTCTTATTTTTGCCAAATTTGATATAACAGCAAAAAGTCCACAATAGCACATTATTACAGAGTTATTGCCTGGGGGTGTCGAAATATACAACAAATGATACAAAAATAAACAAAACATGCAATATAATAATAAGTGTCACAAACCTTTGACCCATATTACCAGCATTGCCATGGAAAAATATCATTGTAGGCTTGTGGTTGCTGTTGGAAGTTTGTTTGATGAGGAACATGTGGATTTTAAATCCATCTTTATTTTTAATCTTGATGCTTTCATACGGAAGTTTGTAATTGCTGGGTTGGAGTACGAACACTCGCGAATCAGGTGGGTCATTAGGATAATATAGTAGCAAATCTTGTGCACTGTAAAGTATACCTAAAAAAAAACAACATCACATTATATAGTAGGTACTTGGTAGGTACCTACTGGTCGCTTTGCCTTATCCATTTCAAATTCATAAAAAAGGAACATAACACAGTTAATGGTTCCTCATACTAATTATGTACTTTATAGGTGCATGGCCCGTCCCCACTTTGTTTCACGACATTAGTTTCAGTCTGTAGGTACCAATAGATGGCGCTGGGGATAGATTATATTGTGCAAGTACGTATTTAAAATAGTATCTGTGATACAATTTTGTTCTTGGGACCCGTTGATTTGGCTAAATGATCTCTCCAAGTGCGGCCGTCATAAGTTGTAGATTAACTTTAACGGAATCTTAGACAAATTTATATATTCACATCTATTGTTACTTGCACAAGCTATTTTAAATTAGATTATGAAAACTAGATTAAATGACATTTTTTTTTTTGTCACTTTTAAGCTCTGAATAATACTAGCAAGATACTATGGAGAGTTACAGACTCGTCCTTGTAAATACTTACATTTATAACTAGGTACTTAATTATTAAATCAGATTAGAAAGGGCTCTACTACAAGATTACTGCTTAACAAATAATAATAGGTATTTTTGTTTCATACACATGGCAAAATGCCTACTTTTATTAATAATAAAAATAATTTATTTTATTCTATTAACAAACATCTATCTAACGGCCGCTGTCAGAGACGTCATTTAAGCTAATGTTTAATTACTTAAGTATCGGTAGTCTTTATGCGTATTGAAATAAGTGTCAATATATTTTCTTGAGTAACCAACTTAGTTAATTAACGACTCTGAGTGCGGCAGTTAGAGATAATTATGTGGTTGTAAATGTAGGTACATACTAGATAACAGGTTAAGAATTGCTTCAAATTACACTATGCCAATCCATGTATTTAATTTGATTTTAGGATGATCTAGAGCTTAAAAGCTGATGCCATTTCACGGTAATTAGCACAACATATTACTTTAGTCCTTACCTGTTATACCCAATAGGAATACGACAAAAGCTGTCAAAAATCCGTAAAACCAAAAGACAATAAAACTAGAAAATAAAGTAAACGTCGACACAACCCATAGCTTGTACAATAATATTCTAAGTATATTATACATGCCTTTATATTAACTTAATTCCAAACATTTTAATTAAATCCCTTTAGAATGAAAAACAATCTCAGTGGCTATGTAAGACTCATAAAACTAATTAATTTCCTAAAGATTTATAAACTTTACACGTCTTTTATGTGTTAATAAATAAATGATAATTCATAGATTCAATTATTCGACAAATAAAGGCATTTTTAATAAATTAAATGGGCCAAATATTATAAATTTACGGATTTCGTCCACCTTTGTAGATTTTGACCCTAATGACAGCACAATGACAGCAAATGACAGTGACTGGGTGACAGGTCTATCTTTTTTTTAATAGTGACAGATCGTTTATGTCTACTCTTTACTCTATGGGGTGGATCCGTGGAGTTGCGTGGCGTGGTCACCTCCTCTCGCGGTCAAGAAATAGGGTTGTACTTGATGCCATCACTTTTATCGATTGAAATCAATATTCAACGTACCGTACAAAAAACGGTAATTTATTTATACCTATAATGTCCGCTCTACACTTTTCGCCATTGTTTCCACAAATTAAATAGGGTAGGGATACTATTGTTTCGTAGGAAGACTGACTATGCAAGCGGGCGTACCACAGAGTAACTTATAATATACGGGCGTACAACCGAGCGAAAATCAATGAGTTCAGTCGGGGACCCAAATAATTAAATTTCTTATATTGAAGCCGTCCCGTATGAGAATATTTAAACGTGTCGCATAATCGCATTGAGACAGAAGGGAGTTCAGTTTCGGCTGTAACACCCGTTTCAAGTTATATCCGAAGTATGATAATTTATATCACTATGCGTGAAAACGCGGGAAGCAGTTAAGTAGGTATTTATTTAAAACCATTTCCATGGCCACATAACATAGCACTAGAAACTCGGAGCAGGGTCAATTTAGAAAAGTTAGTTTCTTCTTCCTTAAGAATTGGTCTGACTGGGAATCGAACCCGGGACCTACTGCGCTTAGTCACTACACTTTAGTTAGTGTATCCGTCACAGACCAAGAAAAAAAAGTATCCGTATCTTCGGTAAGACAAGACAAGAATGATAGCACTTCGGCTCTTGTCTTACCGAAGGTGCGATAAGTAGGTAAATAAAGTACGACACTTCACTTTAAAATATTTTTATTTACAATAGATCGATAAAAATTTGTAAGTAGCTTAACACAAAACTCCAAAATTGATTATTATTATTCAGATATGCTAAGTAGGTAGTCCACAATGGGCAAAAAATTAGTAAGAAACACAAAGGTACTCAGTTATTTGGCTCCTTGTTCTGTCTATGTAAAAGAAGGCACAAGTAATGACCATGTTTGATTGCACAATTTATTATACATACTATGAAATTTACACCCATCCTGGACTCTATAAAACAATCATAATTATAACTTAATTTAATGGACAGAACAATATTTAGAGTATTGATTTAACAATAAATATTTGTATAATATCTTAATTTGTTTATATGTACTTAACAAATGATCTAGCAGTGAAATGAATACAAAATATCCGATCTACTATACATAACTGTATATTTATTTTAACAATAAATCACTATAAAAATGCATTGAAAAGCAAGTAGAAAATGTTCATCGTTAGGTACTCTTAATAAAATAACTTAAAACCATCATGAAGGTAAAATGGAGTGACAGACGTGTAAACTAGGTTCATTGTTTTACTGTCTAATCAGAAATACTAGACGGAGTCTCCTGTATTAGGAACTCTCCATGATTCTGAACAAGATAAGACTGGACGGGTGAGGAGGTAGCTGCCTTAAAAAGTTTTAAACTGATATCTATTCTAACCACTGGGATAAGAGTAACCACTTATTAATCTATGCTATATATTTTTTGCAACTTTGTATGCCTTGCTCTACACTAATACATAAATATATTGTTCAAACTTATGATTAGGTTCCTATTTGAACTTATTTACATAACAATTTGATCCTAGCATAGAAACATAGCATAAATACGAGTACTTATGTAATTATTGTAAATATCACCGGCATACTATCAAATCAATGTGGGTACCTATTTATAATCTAATGTAATGAGAAGTTTACAATGCTGAGCGTTTCGAAATTGGCTATTATTTGCTTAATTTGTTTTGCATTTTACATAAACCAACTTGCCTTTTTGCTTGAACTGAGTCAGTTTGTTGGGATATACCTACCTACCTAGTTGAGTTTTTTTTGTTTTTGTACACTCGACAACAAAATCTAAATTGTTATTTAGTATTAAACTTATTGTTCATGTTTTGTTTTTTAGGAAAAGATCTGAGGATGAGTAAATAGTACTAAGAGCGAACCCACACTAGCCTTAGAGCCTTGGTTTGCGACAAATATATATGCAGAATTGATAGTTAATATAATAACGTAACAAAAACAAAGTAGTTCTCTTATTATATCGTTCACTATAAATATTTTATAAACGAAATTAGATTTAGGTATCTTTTCATTTAGTCTTAATAACCAATAACTGCGAGATTTTGTTGGGGGCCAGTCTCGCCTCATGCCCCGCGCGAGGTTAGCACACTATGTCGACGGCCTGTCTGTAGTTAGATCTATTGCAATTTATTTATATAAGTATATAACAGGTTTTCATAAATTCAGTTAATTAAATCTGCTTCTTAACTAGATTATCATTGTAAGTCCAAAGAGTCTGTGTAAGCACCACCAAAAACATCTTATGTTAATAGTTTTGTAAATTGGATTCGGTGTCAGGTCTTTTAGATCTCAATATTTATTTTTATTTAAGGAATTTAAACCGTTAAACCAGAATGAAACAAAAGCCGTACTGATAGGGCCTAAGCCTACGTGTATGTATATACCAAAATTTACTATGCAATGACTTTATCATGAAAATAGCACGTACACCCTTTGAATAACAATCCTTCAACTATTTACTTTATACTTTACACGCGAATATCCCAGTGGTGATATTCAATTATTTTATGCTTGCAATTATAGTATTAATTATTTAGTATGTATACTTATCCTACAATAAATGTTCTTTTAATGTGATTTAGATTGCAGAAAATTGTATAATAGTATTAAAACTGTATGATTGAACATTTTGAAATGATTTTGCTAAATTATTATTTTCTTCAAGCAGTGGCTTGGCGCAGATGTCACTGCTCTATTAGTAGTACCGTCGTCTCCTTGTCATAATAGCTGTCTGATATTTACTGTCTTTGCACTGAAGGTACCTATTAGTGACAAGGTACCTGCTCATGTCACCCTTTTTAAAAGACAGGACGACCAGACTTACAAACCACGCCGAATCATGAGTTATTTTTCAAATAGGACAGCGGTAAAAGGGCTTTGGAGCTCCCTCATTACTGGTTGAACGAACACCATAGACTTCCAACTCTGCTCGATAGCTTTTACAATAATTGAATTGAAAGAGTGCCACAAAGACCTCCAACGCTTCAATAGGAGCACCGAAGGTGACGACCCAATAGTACTTTACACACCTCTATTAATTTAAGAACTTCAATAAGTGCGAATACTTCCTCACTGCATGTGACTTCATTCTTGTCGATTTTAAATAACGAATAAAGAATACTTTCGAGTCTTCACTTAGCCTAAGCAATCGTTTTAAGAATATTATAAACTACATAATTATTACAACAACAACAAAAAGTTTTTAACCTAAAACAAAAGAAATTGCATTTATATAAATTAGTGTTATTTGCTGTTGACGCCATTTTTGAGTTTCTTGTATTCAAGGAACAAGTCCTGGACGTCTTTCAACGAGCGCTCAATTTGTTTCACGAAGTTTGACGAACTCTGAAACAAAAATAAATATATTATATGTATCTATGTTAAATTTTAGTGAAAATTGCGAAAAGTTTTCCAATAATTATTAACAAACAAGTAAGTAATCAATACATTTTCTAGTGTTATTTATATGCAATACAAATATGTAGGTTGCCAAGCTATGCAAGCAACACCAATTTCTGTGCGCTAGAAACTTACTGCTACATCCACAGACAGCTAAACAAAAAGTTACGATTTTAGGACAAAGGCTAAATTTAATTAATATTACATTGTGCCAGTACTACTTATTGGTTGGAAGATGTTTCAAAAACGTGTGCCTTCAAAGTTCTTGGCTGTGCTAAAGTGAGCGTCAGATATGTGTCTATGAATTTAATCATCACGATTAAATTCATACTGCATATTCTTTCGGGCAAATATTTTACAATGGGAGACCCACACTTCAGCATTACTGGGCCGCATCCTCCGGTCGAACCACAGACAGCCTCACAGAAAAACGGCATGAGGCAACCATTGCCCTGTCTATCGCCGAGTGAGAGAAGGTACCGGATGCCCAATTCGGGGAGAAAGGGAATGAGTTGGAAGCGCACTGGTGACTCCAATGATGTTGCTGGTCTTAATGGTCGGCGGCAATCGCTTACCATAATATTAGGTGATCTATTGTACTGCTAAGCTACATCTATACTATTTATAAAGAGATAACTTCTATAGACAACGACAAGGCTTATAGGTAGACCGAAAACACGAAACGCTTGCGCGATGTAATTTAGTACAGCGCCATCTATTAGTTCATTTC
Organism: Cnaphalocrocis medinalis; assembly: GCA_014851415.1. Taxonomy (NCBI): domain Eukaryota; kingdom Metazoa; phylum Arthropoda; class Insecta; order Lepidoptera; family Crambidae; genus Cnaphalocrocis; species Cnaphalocrocis medinalis. The sequence goes on from CM026296.1 coordinate 12,579,221, forward strand.
TGAATTACGATCCCGAAGCGAAGTGAGGGCGGGCCACTAGTGTCAAATAAAAAAAGTTTTTAGGACTGTATAGAAGTATTTGTTCACCGTGATGGAGCAGCTCTTCTTGCTAGAGACGTGGAAGAAGAGGGTGTCCTCGCCGACGATGATGTAGGAGACGCCGTAGCCGTCGTCGGCGACGGGCCCGAAGCCGCCGCCGGCGCTCATGCAGTTGGGGTGCTTCTTCAGATCCAACATGTTGGTTTGACCTGTGGACGTAAAAGTAAAAGTATCAGCCTATATACTGTCCCACTGCAGGGCAAAGGCCTCCATCATAGAAATAAGTCATCGCTGTTATGATGGGATTAGGCTTAAATCACCACGCTTGCCTAATGCGGATTGGTGATCACAATCCCGAGCTATGTTCGAAACTGCACTTCATCTATATTATTCAAAAAGAAACTGGCCACCTGACTGACTGGTCTGATCACCGCTTAATCTATTGGACCAAAAGTCATGAAAATGGGGGGTTAGAAAGAGGGCAAAAAGTACCCTATGTTCTATCCCTTCAACTATCTCCATTTAAAAAAATCACGTCAATTCGTCGCTCCTTTTTGCTGTAAAAGAAAGACAAACATACAGACAGACAGACCGACGCACTTTCCCATTTATAATATTAGTATATATTTGGGTTTCCTCAGTTGTCTGATCCGTAACACAAGTACTTAAGCTACTTAGTACGGATTCCAGTTTACCCCTACAGTGGTGAAATGGGATGCTAATGTTAGTACGAAAGCCTGTAAAAATGTATCAGTGTTTTCAACTCTCATCATCATTATTTCATCCAATAGACGTCCACAGCTGGACATAGCCTGCCCCACTCTGAAAGAAGTGAAAATCTGAGTTTGAATATTCGTACATTTGACTGAATTAGTGTAATTAATCCATTTTAAAAACCCCTACGTATTTTTATCTATTTTGAATGTAGGTATGCATACATATTAATTGTTTATCGTTATTGATATAGTCCATATTATGCCTAACCTCACAGATATAATTTACTTTGTAATTTATCTATAAGTACCAATATTATAAAAAGAATATGCTTTTATATTATAATTTTAAGACGTGTATAAAACCGGCCAGTTATTTTAATTTTACGATTCAGAATGTTTTTATACGTTCAGTACTTGACAAGGAGATAAACAAAAAATTCAAATCATTGATTCATCTTGTTTTTTTTTTGTTAATTTTAACCCTAAATATATTCAATGTACAGACAAGCCATTAACAAGTACCTACTTACGTATTAGATTACACGACAAAGAGACATCACGACGGGCAACACTAATATTTGTAGAATTGTTGAACCTAAGATATTAAATTACGCGTAGATAACGGTGTTATACTCACAAATCCTAATTTTAGTCGAAACGATAACTTACTATGTACAGTCGATAATAATGATCTTCGTAATTTGATAAGCCGTGTTCCGTGATGGATATCGCGAGGATTATCTGTCTTATCCCAATGTGTTTTTAATACATCCTTCAAAAATGTGCGTCAGGCAATCTGCACTTGATATCTTTAAATCCCGTTTTCAGGGGCCTGCTTGCAACTATCGTTATTCGTTAGTTTACAAACTATCTCATCAAAGATTTGTGAAACGGATTTTTATGGTTTGCAAAAGGCAAAAACGATCAGCCGCTCCATGCATATGTATTTGAGACACAATGTCTCAGTTAAATTGAAACAACAGCTTTTATAGTCTTACTAGCGGCCGCCCGCGACTTCGTCCGCGTGGAATAGTAACTTTTTGCTCCCCTTTTAACCCCTTACAACCCCCTTTTCGCACTAAAAAGTAGCCTATGTTCTTTCTCAGGGTCTAGATCATCTGTATACCGAAATTCATTTAAATCCGTTCAGTAGTTTTGGCGTGAAAGAGTAACAGACAGACAGACAGAGTTACTTTCGCATTTATAATATTAGTATGGATTGAATGCTGCCAATTTTATAAGTACGGTTTTAAGTATTGGTAAGTAGGCCGAGGTTTAGAGTAGGGGCCTTTCAAAAATTTGCTAAGCTAGACGGGTCCCGTCTGGGATGGACCTTGGGGCGTGAAGGCTTTGTGCTGGTCATCACAGTTCTTCCCCACTTAAAGACATTTTTTTTAGTCGGTGAACCCCCGCCGCCGCGGGGGGAGTCCGATATAACGTATTTAATTTCCCATGGGACATAAAAAAAATAAGTCACGAGTATTGACCGTGCAGAAGAATGACATGGCTGAAAAGGGTGTGAATGACGATATACAATGTGAATGACAGGGAGGAATGGAAGAAGTAAACATACTATGCCGCCCCCAGATAATCTGACAACAGGGAAGAAAGATGATGTATAGTACTGACCGTGCGGAGTCTGGCTAGTGGACAGCCGCCAGGGCTCGTTGAACACCTCCTGCAGGAACGGCGACTCGAGCTCCAGGTACTTGGAGACGACGTACAGGCAGAACAGGTGGCGGTCTATGCCCTGCCCCGACATCGCGTCCTGGTAGCCCAGCTGGTGCCGCTGGCTCGCCTTCACGAACAACTTCATTCTCTCTTCTACCTGGAGTTCAACATTTACGTCTAAGATTCCCCGCAGACTACAGACTTACTATCGGGCGATGGTTAGGTAAGGTGGATGCAGGGTCCTGACGATACCTCCTCCTCCTCAGCACCGTCCCGAGGTTCAAAGTCGGATTCACCACCAAGCCCGAACCCCTGCTGCAGCAGCACCAATCCTGGCACTGGACTGCTTCCTGAATCCCGGTTCCTGTACCAGGAACTACACCCCTCCTAATCCTCCAAAAATATTCGTCACTGTCACGACGACTTCCGGAATAGGTCGAGCAA